>CABEEJ010001484.1:0-67129 GCA_901482245.1 Timema douglasi
CACCACCACCATTCCCTCCCCCCTTTTTTTCCTCTCTAACCGCCTATCTCCTCTCCATCTCTTCCCCCCCACTTTTTCCCTCTTCTCATCCATTAACCAAACCCTCATACAGTGAAACACATGTGAAGCTAACTCTCTCTCTGCTGGGGCAATAAAAAAAAATCCGTTGGCGGGAAACGCTACTGTCCCACATGGGCGGACCAGACTTGGAGATTGTCATTGCGGTGGCCTTTAGAGGGTTACGCTCTGAGCACAGCTGGGTTGACGATATCGCATGTGTTGGGACGACTAGGAGACACAACTATCTAAAAACAATAGCGTACAATGGAGTTACAATGAATATAAGCTGTTATTTCTGTTCCTTTCTCCCCGTCCCGGGACTTGAAGGGCAAGACAGTACCATTTTGAATGTCAAGTCGTAAGTGTCGTTTTGAAATCCAGTCTAAGCATACATTATACATTTTGAGTGCTCTCTATATTTTAGAGGACTCTATATTACATGTTTAAGCTTCTATTATTATTATTATTATTATTATTATTATTATTAGCACCGCGTCTTACTACCCGTTCGGGTTATACACACTTACGCTAATGTGTAATGGTAGGGTGATTGTGAGATGAAATGAAGGACCTACAGTTTAACGTGGAATCCGAACCACGGTGGAGGCCTGGAATTCCTCACATTCACAAGATGTCTTGTCAGAGGTGAACCAACCTCACTTGTCGGATTTCTCTAAATTATTTCCAACCCCCAAAATGTTATATTTATTTCTACGACGTTAAAATAAAAGGGCCTCGTTGTGTGTTTGTGCATCATCATTAGGTTCGTGGACTGCACAAAACCAGCCAGTTTGACTCGCCTGTTCTAAAGCAGCATTTTTCAAACTGTGGTCCGCTGAGTTCTCCGCCATAGTCATCTTTTTAGATTTCTTTTAAGCATTGCGCCCTACTTCTCGGTAGGGTTTTACGCATATGTACTAATTTCACTAATGGTTCAAGGGATGAGGAAGGTTTGGTTGAGAGGAAGTGCACCCTTATTTGCGTGGAGGTAGAATGGAAAACTGCCCTCAGTGCACCCGACTGGGATCGAACCCCGATCGCCCCGTCCCGCAGTCTATATAGAAGATATAATTAAATTGATTGTGTTTGTACTTTCATATTTCCATAAATATTTTAAGGGTAAACACTCGAATTAATAATATTATTACCTGCTTCGATGGCTGCATGGTCTAAGGCGTTACTTTCATGTTAGACTAAACTACCGTTAAAAGAGAGATCGGGTTTCGAATCCCGGTCGGGTGTACTGAGGGGGATTTTCCCCAGATGGTTTTCCACGCAAATGTAGGTACTTTTTATATTAATTTAATCTTCCTCATCCCTAATTCATTAGCATAATTAGTACATAGGCGTGTAATCTGAACAGGTATAACTACATAATATATTATATTTTTCTTTGGATTGATAGCTAGGTCAGCTTCTGTCTGTCGAAGGGGGTAACAGGATGACCTCCCCCATTTAACTCATTGTTTACTTTGGTTGTTGCATTTTTATTTGCGGTAATTATAATTGTAGACATGTGGTGGGTGATATCACTATCATTCCTACACTTCCATTAAACAAATTACAATTTGTTTGTAAACATATAATTAATGACTCACTCAAGACACTTAATAAAGATAGCAGTTTTCAGACCCGCAACGATGGTCGCGTGGTATTACGGTATGTTTCACTCTCGAGTTAGACTGGTTTGTCGTGGACTGTGAGCCTAGTCTTCGACTACAAATAATGTGAAGTCACTTTTTATTATTTTAGTTGGCATATGGCTACGATATTTTTTTTATTATTGGTATTTTTTTATTTATTTTTTGACTACTGTATAAAACTGAACCACTTCTAGAAACTTAATCCCCAACCAATTACGACCAAAACTTGGGTTGTGCCGATATTAATATCTTACGGGCCATAGAGTCTAGAGACAGCATCCCCTCATAAACTCTCCCCCCCCCCCCCCAGGCCCACAGCTGCATCTTGGCCTTATTTAGCTGTGGGTCGGTAGCGTCATGGACTCCCGTAGAGGTTATCTGCACGTGGGGTACTCTCACCACATGTCACTCATTACTAAAGTTCGTTCACCGTAGGAATTGTTTTCTGAAAGGCCTTTTTCCCTACCAGAAATCTATTATATAGTAGGATATTGGTAGGAAAAAAGACCTTTCAGAGAGTAATTCCTATCGTAAATGGAGTATAGTCTATTTCCACGTCTATCGGAGTCACCGTGGTAAACCGAATAATGTGAACTTGCGCGTTGAAAACCCAGATAGTTATTTTACTCTATTCGCTCAAATTTTAAAATAAATAAATAATAATAATAATGGTGGGTTTTCCACCCGAAAGTCGGTCCTGATGTGATTCCCACCCCTTCCTCCGACAGTAAAAAATATGTTTACCTCGGCTGGGTTTGAACCCACGAACATCCAGTACCGAGGCAGTATTTCACCCCAAGACCACGCGGGTCCACCAAATTTATAACAGTGGATATTTTATTTAGTACAATTTTTTCAGTCCTCATTTTATTTTAGAATTCAATTTATGAATTATCTCAGTCAACATATCTTCAAGCTACCACTCTTAACTGTATACTTTAATACAAACTATTAACTCAGAATAATCACGGAGAGCAAATTGTAGCATGCCCTAGGGATATACTAATATCATTAAACAACTTTCTAAACGAATGAAACGCCTACATATTATAGGCTCACTTTTTTTAAATATTAATATTCTTTTCTTACTCTCCTTTCGGATTCTGTAATAAAACACTCATTTTAAAAACCCAGGCGGAAGAAAGGCTGTGAATGAATGCACCTGCAGATAGAATGTAGATCCACATTTAAAATTACAAAGTAGAAACACACAACTCATTGCATCCGGCCGGAATAATTCCAGTCTAATCGTTTATATACATTTATTTTCATAAAAAACATAGTTAATTGTAGTAAGGAACAATATATATTCTAAATTGATAAAAAAATAGAATCAATAGAAAGAGCAAAGGTAAGCTGAGAAATTTTAAGTTGTGAAATGAATTATAAAGATAATATTAAGTTAACTATGTCAAAAAAAGTATATAGTTTAGAATGATTGTGATAAAACAAATTTGAATAAAATTAAAATATAATACTAGACATTATACATACGTATTAAAAATGTGAGTCAAAGTAACACATGCATAATCAGAACAAAACATATTAAATATATGTATTAAGACATGAGTCAAACATGATCATAGAGTGTATGGTATTGCTAAAAATACTAAAGTTAGTTACAATTAGGTAAAGAGTTTGAGAATGATGCTATTCTGTTAAGAAAACTAGTAAGTTAGTTAATCTTGTCTTTCAGGAAATTTATGATATCACAATTCAATACTACGAAATTTTAAAGAGACAAAAGTCCAAAAGATCTAAGAATATTAGAGGAACAATATAATATGGTGTAAAAAGATATAAAGAAGTTAATAAAGTTGAATTCTATTCTTATCTGAGAAGTTTAATGCCCTTGTTCCTTTTAAATTCTGGTGTGAGATTGTCACGACATGTTTCGGCGCTGCAATGGCACCATCCTCAGGTCTAGATGAGAAAAAAGAGTTAACGTAAGTTGTGGCACAATATTCAATGTTAGCCAATACAAGGAAAAAACGAATGTAAGTTAATATATGACCAGGAAAAACTTGAAATTTGTAACTGTGACCTAGACCTGAGAATGGTGCCATTGCAGCGCCGAAACATGTCGTGACAATCTCACACCAGAATTTAAAAGGAACAAGGGCATTAAACTTCTCAGATAAGAATAGAATTCAACTTTATTAACTTCTTTATATCTTTTTACACCATATTATATTGTTCCTCTAATATTCTTAGATCTTTTGGACTTTTGTCTCTTTAAAATTTCGTAGTATTGAATTGTGATATCATAAATTTCCTGAAAGACAAGATTAACTAACTTACTAGTTTTCTTAACAGAATAGCATCATTCTCAAACTCTTTACCTAATTGTAACTAACTTTAGTATTTTTAGCAATACCATACACTCTATGATCATGTTTGACTCATGTCTTAATACATATATTTAATATGTTTTGTTCTGATTATGCATGTGTTACTTTGACTCACATTTTTAATACGTATGTATAATGTCTAGTATTATATTTTAATTTTATTCAAATTTGTTTTATCACAATCATTCTAAACTATATACTTTTTTTGACAAGTTAACTTAATATTATCTTTATAATTCATTTCACAACTTAAAATTTCTCAGTTTACCTTTGCTCTTTCTATTGATTCTATTTTTTATCAATTTAGAGTACATTTATTTTATTGGAAGGAATGAATGTAACAATTGAATAATATGAGATCGTTCTGACAATGATTGTTTCAACCATGATTGTAAAGGTGTGCTGTTAGGTTCAGATGTAGCAACTCACCTATCCTTCTTGTATCTCGGGTAGCCTACCTTCCTGTGGGCTGTTAGTAAAAGTGTGCTCTTGTTAGGTTCACTTGTAGCAACTCACCTGTCCTTCTTGTATCTCGGGTAGCCTACCTTCCTGTGGGCTGTTAGTAAAGGTATGCTCTTGTTAGGTTCAGTTGTAGCAACTTACCTGTTCTCATTGTATCACTGGTAGCCTACTTTACCTTCACCTAAATCATTCCTACCTCATTAGTGCGACCAAGCTGATACAGCCCTAACGGGTAGTAAGACACGACGTACACACAAAACATAGATCGGTGAAAAAACATATCAAATAATCAATGAAGGAAAATTTCAACTTTACACCTATTTATATATTAACATTTCATATCTTAATTATTATTTTTTCTTCATTTTCAAGCGCAAATGGGTCAATTATAAATTCACTGTAAAATCCTATTTTGAACACAATTTTTGCAACGGACCATACAAAAAAAAAGATCAGTCGCATATTTAAAATGTAAACTAGGGTATACATTTGGGGCTCAAATATGGTATGATCAGACTCTAGTGATCGTGGTCGATATTTTTGATTTTCCTTTAATAAATACCAAGTTTTACTTTAAAATGTGCAATCAATTTCTTTGGGTATTCATAGATGAAACCTATAAATAATTTTTGTATAATATTTTTTCCTTTGTTTAATTTATTTGCGCTTGTCTGCGAATGTGTTTTGTTACGTCCAGATATAAACTCCCACGTATTTGTTTGTGGGGGGGGAGGGGGTTTGTCGCCCCCTCCCCGATGCTGCTCTGCTGCTACCCAGAGCTGTACTTGGTAGTGTGTGTGAGGGGGGGGGNACCAGCAGCCCAAAGCCCCAAATAGAAGGGGATGGCGACGCGAGCTAGTCGTGTAGGGCCAACAGCCAAGTGGGACGAATTTAGTTTGGGCTTGCCCCCCCTCCCAGTTCCCCGCGGTGTGCCAACAGGGCGCGTGCTGACCTCTGGACGTCAGCTGATGCTTGTGCACTTGTCACGTGTTTTATACTGGTACAGTTGATGCAGAGTGAATTCACAATCCAAGATGGCAAATGGGAGGAAATATTATTCTTAGCTTTTGTCATTTTCCCGAGAAATATGGTTTTTTTTTAGCACCGCGTCTTACAACCCGTTCGGATTCTACGCTTATCTACTAATTACGCTGATGGTTTTAGGTATAAAGAAGGCTATATTTAGAGTAAGTGTACCCGCATTTGCGTGGAGGGAGAGTGTAAAACATTTTCGGAAAAAACCTCTCAGTATACCCGACCGAGATTCGAACCTCGATCTCCTCATCATCAGCAGTCTAGTTTACCGCAAGAGACACGCCTTAGGCCATGCGGCCACCGAAGCCGGTTATTTATTGTTAAATGTCTGCTTAATTTATTAAGTGATCTGTTGTTTAGTAATATGGGTCACACCAAAATGGAGGTGAAGGGAAACATCGGATTAAAAACCCTGCATTTTTTAGTTTTATAATTTGCAAAAAAAGTAATTAAAACGTATAATTATCCCCTTTTAAGTGACGTTTCATATGAAATATTGCAATTTTTATAGCTAAAGTCTTCCTTAAACAGTCATTTTTAAAATTGTGTTATCTATATCTAAGGATTGTTTTAGCCGTTTTGAAGCTTCATAAACAACATTCCCAAAAGCATTACCACGGTGTGAGGTTATCTTTCTTCATGTAGATGACACCCTTAGTTTATATAAATTGAAAAATGACATCTGGACACGGGAATCTAAACCGGGTCCTTTGGCTTAGTAAGTCACTCCTATAACCACCGAGCTATCCAGGAGTCGTCTCGCGCTTAGGGTCATTATTCAGTTATATTTTGAGGCGTATCAAGATGAATCAATTGCGGTTATAACCACATCTAAATATATTCTTCAAATTACATAATATATCTGTTGAATTATATATCTGTTAAGGAAGCGATACAAACACCTTAATAGAGCTATCTTTATAACTTTACTAATATAAACAAGACGCTACTTACCGGCTTCGGCGGTCGCGTGGTCTGACGCGCTACTCTCGTAGTAGACTAGACTGCCGATGATGGGGAGATAGAGGTTTGAATGTCGGGTGTTTTTTTTATCCATTCTTCCTCCACGAAAATACGACTACACTTACTATAAATATAACCTCCCTAATCCATAAAATCATTAGCGCAAGCGAATAACCTTAACGGGTAGTAAGCCGCGGTGCTAAAAACAAAATATATTAATTTGTACTACCACGCACTTTTGTAAAGTTAATCAATGTATTTACAAACTAATTAAGTGACGTATTTCTCACTGATGTACAAACGAGTTTCTCAACTACAGCTCAAGCTATAGCTTATCCCCATCTAAAACACCTTTTATAGAATATATACAAATGTACATACAACCAATATTAACACACATGAGAGTCAGAAAATATCCCTTGGCGTAATTAAGAGCATGTGTATCACATGCCAATCAACTGTGATAGTCACCTAGAAATAGTAAGTTTACACAAACACTATTGCACGTGGATCATTTCTTACTAAACATTAATGTAGATAAAGAATTGATAGAAGTTTCTAATACTGAACATTGTTGAAATATTAAATTATATTTGGATAAAAACTGCATTGAAAAGGCTGTTTTTGACCATTTTAAAATGTCTTCACAGATAAGCACTGTACACAAATCTTCATTCTGTCATAGCAGAGACATACTGTAGTTATTAACAAGAAACTTTGTTGCTTTGTCTCCCATCGGTACCGCGGAAAATTTCGAGTATTCATTCAAATACGAATGCACTGCACACATTTCTGGCATATCGTAGGTCTTTTCTTTTCCCTTTTACTCCCATAACACACGCGCTGGGCCTGGCTATGATAAAAAAAAAAAGTAGATCTAGTAAATTGTTCATAGTCAGAAAATGTTTTCCAGCGTGTTGATCTACTATAACTACTCATCCAAACAGTACACCTTACAGGTACCTGTACCATGATACAACAGGGCGCTTCCATCCTAACAATCGCAAAACCATCAATTCAGCAGAATCAATCATTGTTTTATTCATTACTGTCAACTTTTGAGTAGATCATTCTATTATATCCAGTGATTGAAGAATGGAAGTCCAAAGTTAGCTAAGTGCCAAAACAATGTTTTTGGCAGTTGGTATGCACACCAATTCATGTATTTCTACTGCATGAGATTTCAAAACATTCATTCACACTAACATTATTATGATTCGTGCTGGATTACCCAATATGCACTTGCCTAGTAGTCCCAAATAATAATAATTATTATTATTTAATTAACTATAACTAAACTTTTTGAATCACAGCCGAATTGGGAGAGAGTACATATGTGTATTTTATACAGTCCAGTTTTTAAAAGAAAGGCCTTTAATAATATAACGACATATTTTTGATGGCCAATATTAATAACAATTTACTATAATGCTAGTTTAATTTTATAGGTATTGGTAATATTTATCAAAAGTGACTTCTACAGATCATATTACCTGACGTATGGATACGTTAAAGTAGATCTAAGAACTATTCTAGCTGTCGAATAGGGCCCTTAATATAAAAATTGAACTGTAGAAGGTATTATTTAAAGGATTGCGAGACTGAAATTTTAAACAATTTAAACAGTATAATGTAACCTGCTGTTATATAAAGCATAAATTTGTTTTCTATCACCAATAAAAATAAATGGTACACAGACTTTCTCTCTCTTATATTTTAAAATAGAGAAATTTACTAAATGAAACGAAATAATATACAATGTTGCAGGAACATTCCACCAAAGAGTATAACAATCAGTTTCACATATCAAAGAACTTAGTAAAAAATAATTATATTTTGTCTCGTGTGCTTATGTCTCATATAATTGCGGACATATAATCAAAATTGGAAATTTCTGATCATGTAACATACCCTTAAAGCCATTTTCATGAGAAAACGAGAACTTCCATTTTGTTTGTAATGTTAAACAGTGCATATATACCTAATTTAATCAAAATTGTTTAGGGAAATTCCGAGAAAACTGATTTTTACTCTTTTTGCCTTTCAGTAAACTATCCTTAATTTTAGGGTTGGATATCTAATTAACTCCCTTGGGGAAATCTTATGAAACCAAAATACCAAATTTCAGCCCGACCGGTAAAATGGATTCGGCTCTAGGACGAGATGCGGACAGACGGCATCGCAAAAAATCATGCTTTCGGTTTCAGGGGGTCATGAAATGTCGTCAATTAATCAAAATCTCGAGTTTTTTGTACTATCAGAATACTTCTCTCTATGAGGGGGTGGGGAGAAAGTAAACATCCACCTCAAATTTAGGGAGAAACTAGAAAATATTTTAATTCAAGATCCAAAGAGAGTAGGAACGATAAGAACATGAAGGTAGAGAGATCTACTCGCACAAGGTTCGATAACTCATGGCCCACGGGACGCATCCATTCCCCCCAGACCTATTTGAGCGGTCCGCTTGTTTGCAATAATTTTATACTACTATCCGGTTTGCACTCATTTACAGAGTTTAATTTTAGTGCGTACATAATTTTGAATAGCAAAAAAAAAAAAACACTCAGAACTATTTCAAACTGTCCTATATGTTTTTTATGAATTTGTTAATACTTAAATGAGGGTAATTTTATTTGATATAGATACTTGGAGTATTTCTCCAACCCATATAAACATTTGGGAAAATATAAGTTATTATAATTATCTATTAATGATTTTAAATACATATCATCAAATAGTTCATATCGATGGGCATGCAAACTAAACGTCAGGCTATTTTGGTCTAGTCTGCCAGTATCTGGGAGGTCGGGGTTCGAATTCCAGTCTTATGCACACTGGGCGATTTCCCATGTTTCCTTCCCTCAAATGCGTTTACATTCCCTCTAAAATATAATGTCTTCGTCCTTACTGATCATTAAAATAAGTGATTAAATTATAATTAAATTGTGCATAATTTATACGGGTATTAAGATGCTTTGCAAATCAAAAGTATAGGATGTATATATCTTTTTTAAAACATGTTCAATAGGCTGTGGCCCGCAACACACCTACAGTTTGTGAATTTGGTATTTTACTACACCCAATATCATCGCTGATGAAATTGTCTTATGGAGAAAAGCTTTATCTTCTTTCGCTCTTTCTCGGTTAACTGTTGCCAAATCTCCTCGCTCTCAGTTATGTTTGAAGGTGGTGTGCTGGGGTAAGAAGGAGCTACCGGCAACCTCGACTAAGCAACGTTGCCAAACTTGTCTGATATTTGAGGGGAGATTGACAACACGAGAGCAAGAGAATGACAACGCTGTTTCCCAGTAATGCATCCCCCCGGGATATGATACCCGGTGTAGTTCGAGTGTGAGGTCACTGCACTGTTGCCGTTCTATCCTCTGTTCATGAGTGCTGCTGTCGTTGTTTCAGTGCGATGCGCATCCTGCTTTTGAAACTGCCCCGACCCTGGATTGTGGACGAGAAGAAGGATGATGGTTACACCGCCCTCCACTTGGCGGCGCTCAACAATCACGTGAAGGTGGCCGAGCAGCTGGTACACCAGGGCAAGGCAAACATGGACCTGCAGAACGTCAACCTGCAGACGGCGCTGCACCTGGCCGTCGAGCGGCAGCACACGGAGATCGTGATGGTGGGGCGACAACTCTTTACCGACATTTTAGGGAAAAATAGACCCTTATTTAATTTAGGGATGAGAAAATAACAGACTTCGGAACCAGTAAGATTTATGTCTGAACCCTTTCCAGCCTATGACTTGGATTTTGTTTTATTCTTTCACCCGCCTCGGTGGCGTAGTTAGCTAACGCGCTAGTTTCGTGTTGAGCTAGACTGCCTATGACGGGGAGATTGGGGCTCGATCCCGGTGGTGTTACATTCTTCCGCCACGCAAATACAGGTGCACTTTCTCTAAATTAAACCTTACTTATCTCTAACACATTAGTGTAATTAGTACATAGGTGTATAACCCGAACGCGGTGTTAATAAAAAAAAGCTAGTAAGTCTTGAACACTGGTAACGCACGAACGTTAAGTGCCTAAAACGTTAATCCGGTCCAGACTGAATGTTTAGTTGCGGTTCCGGTTCCGTGTTACAGCTGCTAGTGCGTGAGGGCTCGAACCTGAACATACCGGACAAGGACGGCGATACACCCCTTCATGAGGCGCTGCGTCACCACACCCTGTCCCAGCTCCGACAACTGCAAGATGTCCAGGATGTAGGCAAGCTGCTCATCGGGCTGGGCAGCCAGGGTGCGGATAAGAAGTCCTCTGCCTCCATCGCCTGCTTCCTGGCGTGCAATGGCGCAGACCTCTCCATCAAGAACAAGAAGGGACAGACCCCTCTAGACTTGTGCCCCGACCCCAACCTGTGCAAGGCACTCACCAAGTGCCACAAAGACAAGAGCTCGTGAGTACACGTTTACCTATATAAGTTCAATCAAGGCAGAAAATATGTGTAGGGTAGGAGACTTGACCAGCACTCGACTGCCAAGAGGATGCAAAAAAAAACCTTAGTGCAGACAGTTGAGATAAAAACTCTTTACAAGCTAGAACTAACACCCGAATTTCATGGTAAGAACCCTATCTGACAGAAAAGTTACTGGATCTACTTTCATGTATTCATACGTCAAATCATGTGATCTGCATCTGTGACTTTTGATATATAAAACACTACCTAAAATAACACTAATAGTATAGTAAAAATGATATCAATGTTGGCCACAAAATATCTGTTGGTGTTTTCATTATTTTTTAAAATCCCACTATAATTAGACCTACCTCTAGAGAATTTAATCTCTAGTTACCTTTTTTTTTTAAATTCATCTTTTCATACCATTATTTACATCTAATCAATCAATGCCAAAATAGCTATTTATGCCCATCACCATATGTCACTTCTTAGTTTGGTCCAAAAATGGTGAATAACTGAAAGGGCTAGTTTCTTTTCACTGTTTTCACTGCATCTTAGTACCTGTTTGGGTTTTAGGTATGCGAAAAGAGCTAGTTGACTTAATAACTGAATATGAATACAAAAACATTGTGTTCAAAACCAAGATTATAATTGATTCATTGAAAATTTAAGAGTGAGATTTCTATTCACCATGTCAAATACTTTGCATGTAAAATTAATATTTAATCTGTACAAATCACACATTTCAAGTTTGACATTTTAAATATTAAATTTTATTCTATAATCTTATACAATAAAAGTTGTATAAATTGTTAAGAATCATATAAACAAATACATTATAGTTTATTATTAGACTCTCATCTCATCTTAGCTTACTACCTGTTCAGGTTAAGCTCATATATGATGATTACTCTAATGGGGTAAAACTGAATAGTAGGAAACCATTTAGGAAAAACCACCCTCAGTAGATCCGACCGGGGTTCAAACTTTGATATCCTCGTTACCGGCAGGCCAAATGACGGCTTAGACAATTCGGCCATTTAATCAGGTAAATTATTGTTAAATTTTAACTTTGTTAAGGGAGTTTTAAGGGTTAAACCATTTTAAACTTAATAATCAATTGATTGCGTTAATTGTGTTCTTAAACTTTAAGCTCTTGTCACAATGGTTAAGGATGGATAAAAACAACATATTTTTCATATACATGTTAAAATATGCTTGTGTATTTGATTGGCGTGTCCCTAGAAACCAGATTGAGCCCAGGAGACCCGATGGTCAAGGCGGTGACGACTTTGTGACCTTGGATGAATGTTTGGTCTGCTCTGACCTGAAACGGGACACCTTGTTCAAACCATGCGGTCACGTGGCATGCTGCTCTGTGTGTTCCCCTCGGGTCAAGAAGTGTCTCATTTGCCGCGAACCCGTGGTCAACAGAGTTAAGGTAGGTCAATCACTATCAGATGAGTAGAGTACAGTGCCGATAGTCTGTGGAATGAAATAGATTCACAGGTGTAGTTCGATCCTAACAGTGGGGCGCTGCTAAAATAGTTCGCTTTTCGAGTACTTTTCCATACTATAAATTTAACATAAAAGTGTATGGGTTGTCACACTTTTTTAATAATGTCTAAAAGAGACAGAAACCAATATACACTAATCTTGCTCAGAGACGATAAAATATCTCAATTTTTTCCAGTGGCAGCCATGTAAAGTGTGAACTGAATTCTTCTTTTCATTGTAAAAGTCATATTGTGTTCGGCCCTTTTATATGTTTCTATCCACCTTTCCTATACCTTGTACCAAGTATAATACAATTACCTCATAAAGTGAAAACAGGTTTTCCTATAGAGATATATATTAATGTTTTCTGAGGTATTCATCTGTGTGGGATTTGTTGAGTGTCTACAATGAACCCCAAATGATATATCAAAACAAAGCTTTGTGGCACTCCACTGGGTAAATCATATAATCTTCGAAAGCATTGGTGAAATAATTGCCTTAGGCAGGGGTCGGCAACTTTTTGGATACCGCGAGACATAGGGATTTAAAAAAAACAATTTGGTAGGCGGGTTTGATATTGAGCAAAAAAGTCAACTTTATATTTCTCATTTAATAATCATACATTAGTCTATTTTTATGAACACATTTATTTGTGTGCTAAATTTTTTTATTTTTTTGAGAGCCAGATTGAATCAGTCAGTGGGTCGGATCTGGTTCATGGGCCGTAAGTTGCCGACCGTTGACCTAAGGCATCTTGTGATAACTTTTACCTACACCTGATTACAACCTTGGAGGAAACTGTAAGTTTAAGATATGATAACATGTTATACAGGTCAATTACACATCCAAAGGACCTGGGTTGAACCTCAGAAACAGGTGCCTAAAATAACTAGGCATTTGTGTGAAGTTTCATCATAAACTTCAGATAGTACATACAATTCTCGACACTTGAGTTAATTTTGTATAATTGAGTGTTGTGGTCAAAGTGCTAAGGATGAAGAAGGTAAATGTTAGAACATTTGTACCCTCAGTACACCCGGCCGAGATTCAAACCCCAATCTCCCTATCATTGACAGTCAAGTCTTTTACAATAGTGACGCCTTGCCTTAGACCATTCAAACACCAAATAGGATGTCAAATAATTGGTTTCTCAAGTTTTGTTCTTAAGGGCTGCCCATAAACTGCATACGCATATCGGAGTGTGTAGATAGAGTAGTGCTTGGTATGACGAGTGGGAGTCAAATAAAATGTGACATCACATTACAGCCAAGCATATTGGGCAGCGGTCTGTGTTAATAAACTCGACTGCTGCACATATAAACAAACACATGACAAGCTTGGGAAACACATTTCACTAGGCTCTACAATTACAATTACTATTTAAACAGTGGGGGAGGGGTGCATGATATTAAAAGGGGTTCACAAAATTGTGACGAAGGGGGTGGGGAGTAAAAACAACCAAATCAGTGTGCCGTGGTTGGACAACCCCTCTGTGTTCAGTAAAAAAGTGATATTCGATCAGTTACCACTAAAACACATTAATTCACAAACTTTTTAATTATTTTTTTTTGTCGTTGCAAACTTAATTGTTGCAGATTGAGGAGTGTCTGGTGTGTTCAGACAAGAAGGCCTCGGTACTGTTGAAGCCGTGCGGTCACATGTGTGCTTGCGATGGCTGTGCAGCACTCATGAAGAAATGTGTCCAGTGTAGGGCCCCGATCGACCACATGGTGCCTTTTGTTGTCTGTTGCTGGAGCGTCAATAATTCGAGTAAGAGCAATACTTCCTGCCATGGCCACTTACAGTACAGTGTCCGGAATATTGGGGAATAGGGCAGGTGCTTGGACAAAAAATAAATAGGTGTAACTTGTTTTAACTGTGAATTCAAAATAAAAAGTTTTTAATATCGCTTTGCAACTTTTTAAATTGGAAAAAACTAAGCTATGGGATATTGTTTATTAAATCAGAATATTTAAAATGTATTAGGTAAAAATATCAAAGCTAAACAATTTAGGTAGGGGAAATGTATATTTTGACCATGGGCACCCTCAAAAGGGTGATAAGGTGAGTTCTCAAGGAGGGGGAAAGGGGCTGCCACACCCCTACCAGATATAACTCCACTCTGCTACCATTTTGAAAGCCCACTTGGAAACCCTTGATTTTGACTAAATCGCCCCATTAAATATTTAATATTTAGACTAAAAAAATTGAGGGAAATGCCCAATTCATTTTGTCTTGGGACCCAGAAATTATTTGGAGTATTTTTGTATTAAGGAACAATTTGGTTGAGTTTAATGGCTCTTTAATCAAGTGCTATATTATATTTTCATTTTCATTTATTTGAGGTATTTAACATGGACAAGTTTCTTCTCTGGCTGATTATATAACCACACAACTTAAAAACTAACTTAAATCTGGAACAGACAGAACATCTAGATCGTGAATTCATAACTGTTAAAGGAGAAACCTACATTTCACCAATGATAAATTTTAGCCATGCCAGGAATGGAAAACGGGATCCATAACAGTGTCTTAGGCTCTACACACCAGACATAGCAATGTATGATACAAACATGTAACCGATCTAAGGTGTCAGGGAAACAAAATTTAACTGTTAGGTTAATTAGGATAGGCTTAATAAATGGTATTGTATATTTAGTTCTAGCTGTGGTGATTAATTCCTTACTTATCTTTTTTTTTTAGGAATAATACCCGACAATCAAGATGATAGTGAAGATGATAATGTTGTTATACCTCTCCGTAAGTATAATAACCTATTATTATGTGTGAAATTAAAATCATACATGTAATTAAAGTTTCAAATAATATTCAATGGGGAATGCCAGGCCTCCACCGTGGTTCGGATTCCACGTTAAACTGTAGGTCCTTCATTTCATCTCACAATCACCCTACCATCACACATTACCGTAAGTGTGTATAACCCGAATGGGTAGTAAGACGCGGTGCTAATAATAATAATATTCAATGGTAGATATAATGGTAGACAAATGTAGGTTCAATGGGTTTTTGAACTTTATTTGAAGTATACTACATATTCAGTTGTAATAATAATAATACTTAGAAGTGTGTCTTACTACCCGTTTGGGTTATACGCTTATGTACTTATTACACTCTTGGGTTAGGAATTGGGAAGGTTGAATATAGAGGAAGGAAATCCGCATTTGCATGGAGGGAGAATGGAAACCCGTTTAGGGAAAACCACCCCCAGTTCACCCGAGCGAGATTCAAACCTCGATCTCCCCGTCCTTTGCGGTCCAGCTAAACACGAAACCGGCATGTTAGCTAACTATGCTACCAAGGCGGGTTATTCAGTTGTAAATAAAATAGTATTTCGTTTATTTTTATAACTATTCATATTTACATTGTTTTATATTTTACTGTATATAAAAAAAACTCACAGCTTCCAATTACCTAGTTTTAAAAACTGTTAGCCTTTTTTAATATCACACAATTTATATAAACTCTGTTATTGTAGGAATCACTTCTTTCTGTGCTGAGGTGTTTGATCTTGCCCAAATTTCCCTTTTTATCATTTTATTATTTTTAATTGAATACAATCATTTGGCAACTTCATTGAAATTATTGTTTTTTTATCGGTACTGTAGCCATACCTAGCACCGAGCCGATGTGTATCACTGGGCCTATAATGAATAATGGAAGTTGCGACACTTCGAACCCGGACATCCAGAAACTTCAACAGCAGCTGCAAGATATCAAAGAGCAGGTAAATATATTATATGCAGACACACTGTCAAACTTTATAGTGACACTAGGTGACCTGGTGGTCTAGGGGTAAGGTGTCGAACCTCTGTGCTGGGGGCCCGGGGTTTAATCCCCGGTCCTGGCACAGATTTATCTGATTATCAAACCCTTCCTTCACCTCTGACAAGACATCTTGTGAATGTGGGCAGGCCTCCACCGTGGTTCGGATCCCACGTTAAAACTGTAGGTCTTCCATTTCATCTCGCAATCACCTTACCATTACACATTAGCGTAAGTGCGTATAACCCGAACGGGTAGTAAGACGTGGTGCTAATAATAATATAGTGACACTAAAGATTAAAGATATTGAATGACGTTATAGCCATTTGGCAGAAAGACGAGAGTATCTGGAGGAAAATAAATCTACCTTAGATCATTGAAAGAATTATGTTGCACATTTCACACGTCAAGAGTTTTTATGGAATGAAACTGAGGTTGGAGCGATAAGGATAATTTTTCTCGAAATTTTTCAACCAACTTTATAGTGTTTTTTTTTAATGCATTGCTTCTTACTACCTGTTCGAGCTTTATAACTATGTACTAATTAGGCTAATGTGTTAGGGTTGAATAAGGTTTAATTTAGATTATGTGTACTCACATTTGCGTGGATGGAGAGGGGAAAACCATTTATGCAAAATCACGGTCATTACACCCGACCAAGATTCAAAAGCGAATCTTCAAGTCATTGACAATCGAGTCTAACACGAAATTGATGCCTCAGGACTTAGACCATGCGGCCACCGAAGCAGGCTTTATTTTATAAAGTTATTGAACTTTTTTTATTTAATTATTTTGCTTAATTATGTCATCTTTTTCACCAAACTGCTATTACATTACTATGTGTCTTGAGATTAATTTTAAGGACTTACAGTGTATGTCAATATTGTTTTTAAAGGACTTATATATGGTATACATTAATTAATTTACTCAAAACAACATAAGTCGAATTATGCTTAAAATCAATGTATTTTTGATAAATTTGTTTGTTTATAAGTTTAAGTAAAACTAAACAGGTTATCCTTTTGAAAAGAAAACTTTGATAAAATGAAACTTTATTTGGTATCCTATTGAGAACACAAATATAAAAACTCCAAAGTTAATTGCCACACTTACAAAATGATGCCATCATTTCTATCTTTATCTAGTTCTAACCAGTCCACCTCATTACACCTTATCTCTTTCAGGTTTCTTCTAATGTCTGCGTCTAGGTCTTCCCATCGGGCTTGCCAGAAATGCAATCTATCATGTTTAGAGTGGCACCTACTTAATGGTGTTGCTAGTTTTTGAAATGTCACAACCGTGTTACATGATTATTAATTTATATTTTGTAATTTTAATGTGTGGAAGTGTTTGATTAAATTTTCTTTCCGCAGACAATGTGTCCAGTTTGCTTGGACCGACTGAAAAACATGATCTTTCTCTGTGGACACGGCACGTGCCAAATGTGCGGAGATCGCATGTCGGAGTGTCCTATCTGCCGGAAACAAGTCGAGAAGAGGATCCTCCTCTACTGAAACTGTCAAAGCATCACCTGGAATACACATCTAGGTCTGGGCTTGGAAACAAGTAAGTTGACTAGTTTTTCTGTCACCAAACTGGTTTATCAATTTACTAAAAAAAAAACTGTAAATGATTGCTGAAACATTAGGAAAGCGATTAAAATTAACTACAATAATATTTTGTTAATATCTTAAAAACAAGCTTAGGATCATTTGGAATTTATTTTCTTGAAAACCATCATCAACTTTTTCAGCTTGTCAATTTAATAAAATGCCTCCATCTTCCTCCTTTATTAATTGCTTCTATTCTTCTTATCTCATTTAAACATGTTCTTTTATCTCTTCCTTCAATCTCTTTCTTGGTCTTCCTTGCAGCCTTTTTCCTATACACTTCATTTCCATTATTTTCTCTGGCATCCTCTCCTTCTCTGTCCTCATCACATGTACATACCATCTCAGTCTTTCTTAATATTCTAAATATTTTACCTTTTTCAGAAGAAATAACAATATTCAAGTATGGCCACAGTTCCTTCATCAACAGAATGTGTTGTTGGCCGACTCATCGTAACGACATCAAAATGAACAAACGGGGAATACCGCTACACGTGAGATTTACCAGCAACACAACACCAAAACACTGAAATCAAAGAAGACTCATCAACCCTCATTAGTGCTAAGTTTAAGACATTATAAAATAGAAAGGGCTACTTGAAATTATTTCCCTAATATGGGTCGAACCCTATATTTCTAGAAACAAATTTTAAAAACATTGTTTAAGGCTCGGTACTACTGACAAATCATATTTTGTTTGTATTGTCTATTAAGTCATAAAAAAAAGATTTTTTTTTACTAAATTAATTATATCAATACAATTTTGTTCTTTTTTCTTATTTAGTTATTCTTTCTACTACACAAATCTATATAATGCCTTCTATCAATCGCTTATAATTGTTATTTGAAATCAAGATCTTTATAATTTGTGTTCGAGATAACTTTTTTGAGATTTTTACTAATCTCGAATCTCTCAAATAACATAAGATTCAAGGAATCAAAGATTTGAGCATTCCATCTCTAGATAGAATAAAAGTTACAAAAGAGGGAAATAAGTTTATGTCACAAGGTAAAGAGGAATTATTTAATTCCTTACTCGGACCCATTATCAGTTTAAATTAGTTCCATTTACGTTCCATCATAGTTGAATCTAAGGAACACAATAATGTTCAAACTTTTATAATGGTATAAAAGTAAATTATCATGTATGAACATTTATGGGCAATTGATATGGTTTTATATTTTGTTTATGTTAGACAATCCAATTTTATTTCAGGATGTCTTACAGACTGAAAATGTACTATTTCCTATGTCATGGAATAGTCCGTAGATTTTAAGAAATGGTTTTGAAATTTTCACAAACTCATTTACTCTAAAAATTAATTTTTATATACATATATATTTTCGAAATTTTTCCTTTTACAACTCTTAAAATTTATTTAAGAAGTTGAAATGATATATTTGTGAGAAATTTGCCTCGTCATCAATGTTCCCCGTACTGTGGTACCATGCTCATGCTCTCCCAGGATTCAAATCCCAAACCTTTGGCTTCACGAATAAGTGCGCTCATCTCTTTGTTATCTCTGGGAATATTAAATTTGACATTGAAAAGAAAATAGAAGAGCAACGACTATACACTTACCAGAAAACTGGAGGCCTCAAAGTTCACAATTAAAACACAACAAAACACATATTATGTAATGTTCGAGGTACATCAGTTCCCGTCTTCAGAATAAGAGAGCAAAACACAGCATGACTAGTGGTCGCTAAGATTCTGTTGCCTGTTAGAGGTAGGTCACGGTCACAAGCAACAACAGTATCTAAGTAACCATGACCTACCTCTAACAGGTAACAGTTTCTACATGACCTTGATCAACCTCTAGTCATGCTGCCATAATCCAGGCTGTGTTTTATTGTGTTTAAATTGTGAACTTTGGAGTCCTACAGTTTTCTGGGAAGTGTGTAGGCTTTCTATTCTCCTTTTGATGTTTAATTTAATAAAACAGTTTGTCTCCGTTTTTCCTTTTTTATCTCTGGACTTGTACGAGGCACATTCCTCCATATAACAAATCCCAAGAACCCAGTCGTTATCAAACCAAAGTTGTTTCAAATACCTGTTCAGATAAAAGAGCCAAAGTAGGTTTTTGTTAAGAATTGTCGAAGTAATGGAGTACAATGAACAAAGAAAGTGAATAGACATTTTTAAAATAATACTTGTTGAATGAAAGGTTTATTTCTAAGTAATTAGAATTTGTAATTTTCTATGTTAACTTGTTGAGTTTCACTTTAAGCTACAATTCCACTAGGGATGCTTTTAAGTATATAAACACAATACTAATAAAACAACATAAAATAGCCACTTGTTTTTACGCTATCTAAATAATTTAAACTTCATAATCACCAAATTCTGTGGAATAAAGTGATAAATATTCACAGTAATCGCTTCCTTCACTTATGACAATAAAAATAGTTTGCTACATGAAAAGGGTGTCATGGTGTACTTTCATAATAGGAGTGGATTTAAAATTGTTTTACATAAGCTATATACTAATATATTACATTGTGTAACATGCCAAAAATGTTTCTACATACTATGACTTACTTGTAACTATCATGTGTGAATATATTTTTCTATTTGTAAGCATGTTTAGCATATTCTTATTCTTTCAAAATATCATGTTTTTTGTACGCTTCATTAAGTAAGAAATATAATAGAGGGTGGGGCAGAAATTTTTAACACATTTAATAACACCACATCTTTACTATTTCAACAACTTAATGCTTCAAATTAAACTTAAAATAACAACAATATTGACAATTTTATACATACTCTTGAACTCTTCATTTTTTAAACCAATGTCCTTAAGATGGCCACCAATATATGACATACACTTTAACGTACTACTCGAAACTTGACGTAGCTTTGTGAAGTGTCTCTTGTTGAATCATTTCACCTCAAACCCATATTCTATCTCGAATTGTTCTTGGGCGAGTCAAATAAACATGACTCTTTATTATGAGACACAAGAAAAAGTCTGGCTAGTGCAGTGGCCAAGCATTGCCCCCATATCGTGAAACAAGGTGCCCAGGAAACATTTTACAAGGCACCTCCATTGATGTTCGACCTTTCTCACCCTTAAATGCATGGATACCAACAAGACAGCCCAAACACATGGTGTCCATTCAACTTGACCAATGAAACTCCCGACTTTTTCCCTGATTTCCCCCGATCATTTCCTGAAATTCCCGACTAAAAAAATATGTCACGTCCTTCTAACTCCCACCCCCCCATTTTTCTATTAATCTATTTTATTAATAATAAGTTTTAAAATTTAGATAAACTTTTTTTAAATTTGTATTAACATTGTTTACTGGGAATTATAAAATATATTACACAGCTACAAACAAAAACTACAATTTGAATAACATTATTATTTACTGATTAATTTTAAAACCTATTTGACAATTAAATGAAGCAAAAGTTATGTAACTTACAATCCGCATTGGTGGACAGGCGAACAAAATGTCAATCTTGATTATATTTAATATTTTGAGTAAAACAAAATTTTCCCGGATTTTTGTTGTAATTTACCAAATTCCCGACTTATTCCTGTTTTTTCCCCGATGACTTCAAATTCCCGTTTTCCCTGATTTTCCCGAATCGTAGACACCCTGCAAACATCAACGTAAGTGCATCACAAAATGTTTCCCCGAGGACATTGCTCGGCCACCGCGCTCACCAGAATTAACAGCTTCAGACGTTTTCTTTTAGGACATAAAGAAAGAAATGTGGTGGAAGTTAAAGCAACTCGACAAGAAACATTGCACAAATCAGTATCAAGTTTCGGGGCGTGCATAAAACAATATATTGCATTCAATGGTGGCCAGCTTATGGACATTGTTTTAAAAAATGAATGATTTAAGGGTATTTAGAAAATTGTCAATCTTTTATTGTTATTTTAAGTTTAATTTGAAGGATTTAGTTATTTAGATAGTAAAGATATTGTGTTATGAAATGTTTTAACACTTTCTGCCCCATCCTGTATACCCATACACAAAATATGACTTGCACAAAGATAGTTTAGATAGAAACTGTCATAATTGATGGCAGAAATGATAGCATGTGTTTATAGTTTATTTGTGACTTATTTTTTTGTTAAAGTTTAACCAAAACTTTGAAATAATCAAAAATTAATTTATATTAATTTATAAATGAGAGGGGATGTACACACATAAATTACAAATTTCTCCTGTAAACCCAAATTATACTAGAAAATAAAATAAACCTTTTGTTTCTCTAAAGGCATTTGTCAAAATAAATGGTAAAATGTTGTTCAGCATTTGGATTTTAATTGACACAATAATGTTAAAACAAAATATTTTTTTTGTAAAAGTGTTGCAGATTTTTTAGTGACCAGATGCTGGATTACGTATCATCTTTGTTACTATTGTTATTGATTGAAAAAATAACTGTTAAAATTGTTTCTGAAACTCCACTTTAACTGTTGATACTCTAGTTTCATTACAAATATTTCATATTCGTTAAATTTAATCATGTGTTGCGGATCTGAAACCTAGAAACAAAATTATCTTTTGGTCACAGAGTCATGTCACAATAACTTAACCTATATGTTAGATTATCTTAAAAAATAACTTAGTTTATATTTAAATACTATCCCGCTGAAGTGTTTTGTTAACTTTTTACTAACATGCTTGTTAATGTTTATAGTTTTTATTTTTAAAAAATAAGTATTTCTTAATGCATGCCCAAAGTGTTAGTAACTAATTTTGTTTTGTAAATAACTTTTTCTTTTATATATACATTTATTGATAGTAATTATATTATATTATGTTGGATGCAATGGTGCCAATTTGTGTAGAGTAATTTTTAACAGTCAGATGATCAACATTTGAACTCGGCAATTTCCTATTTATGTTGATCAGTGTTAAGGTGAAATAGTGGGGGTTGCGAGTTTAGGGCAGTATTTTTCCCCCAGGGAAATGAATAAAATATTTCTTTCTCCAGTAGAAACATAGAGTTTAGTTTTCTTAGCATAGTTATCTCCACACAGTGGCACCAGTTTCAGATAACTTGGGCGGGCATGATTAACTGGTAACCGGCACCATTTTTGGAATGTGGATTTCCCTCCACTTCCTTGATTTAACTTCTAATCCACAAATTGTTTCAGGAATTTGTGAATTATAACACACATATTATAAAATTATTATTAAAAACCAAGAAACACATGTATCTTGTAACACATTTGTAAACAAATCGTCACATACATGAGTGATTGCTGACGTGGAGAATTTTGGGTGGGCAAAAATCACCTCCTCTCCCCCAAGTCGTCCACTGTCTCAACAGTTCTTGAATATTTGTCGAGGGTGTCCTAGAATTTAATGATTTAGAAAGCTCTTATTAAATGTTAATATGCTCATGACAAATATTCTATTACTGTTGAGATTAATGTGTGTAGAAAACTAAACTCTCTGTTCATACTGGACCAATATTTGACATATTTTGGCAGTAAGAAATTGTTTGCTACGAAAACTGCATAAACCCTTATCTTTTTAGTGTCCTCCTTCCATCCCACCTTAAGACAGGTCCTGACCCAATGTTGATCAAATGAACAAAATGGTGTAAGTTTTCTTTAGCTTATCAGTTTAAATTTTCTTTCTTTGTATCAACAGAACACAATGAATTAATAAACCAGATAGAGGATAGCACATTCTTTCGATGAGATTTTTAAAAAAAACTAAAAAATATTATAAAGGGGGTTTTCCACCAAACTGATATATGCGATTGAGATGTGTTTCTGAAAACACAAATAGAAACGATCTCTAGTTTTTTGGAAACAAAACCAAAACTATGTTTCCACCATACCGACCAAAAATTAGTCGTAATTTTGTTTTAGTTTGTTCTTTTCCACTACACAGACAATACAGTTATGTCCTGCAACAATGTTTTGTTCATCATTGGTTGTAGGTTTTCATAATTCAGCTTCTACAGAAGGAAAAACGATGTAGTCCAAGGTACTGGGTGCATTCGTTTTTAAAATAAATCGGGACTCACTTTAGATGCAGAAAACACACAAACCCGAACAAAACATGCATCATCAGGTGGAACACCGTGCAGGACGGTTCAGATAAAGGAAGGCTTTGTGCACAACTGTTGCTGTGGGGTTTCCGCCTGGGGTTGTAATTTCCAGTTGTTGACGAAAAAGGTTACCTACAACTCGGAGTTTTGTTTCTGTTTTCAGAAACTCTAGTTGAAGTTTTGTCGGTCTGGTGGAAAATCGGTTTGATACATGAAAGAAGGTACAGGAAGGAAGAATATGAACAAATAAAAGCAACAAACATGAAATGGCTTTTACAATAATAAGAAATACACAGTTCATACTTTACAATACTGCCAATGGACAAAAGATAATCTCTCTCAACCTAGGTTTTATATCCTGTACCTTCTTCCATACATTATAACATAATCTATCAGTAAAATATTTAAAGTAATGTATTTTTACACATAAAATACTTATGAAAGACAGAATGTTTTAAAACATTTTAAATTTATCAAGTGTTATTAAAATATAATCAATATTATATCAATAAGGTACAGGAAAGAAGAATATTGTTTCCCGTGTACAGTAGAGTCTCGGAAACTTGACCTATGTGGATTGAGATGGTGTCGAGTTATTGAAATGTCAAGTTTTACGAATGAACTTGCATAAGATTCATCTTACCTAAACAAGGATGATTCACAATACAGTATCGAATATTATAGGTGCAGTTGTACTAGACTGTAGAATTGTACAGTACAGTAACAGTAATATACACACAGTACAATATATTACGTGTTAATATAATGGTGTATATACATAAGAGTAATGTAGAAAAATGCAGTACAGTAATGTACATATAGTATTGTATTAATTCAAATAACAAATTGGAAAACTAACAAACACAGCACTTGTAAAAATATCACAACACGACTGTTCCACTCGAGTTACACAAACAAACTGAGAGGTTATACAGTTGAATGACCTTGGATTGTGATGACTGCGCCAGAAACTGTGTACATGTGTGCGTGTCGAGTTATCGAGAGACTACTGTAGAATGTAATGTACGTGATAGAATAAAAAGGTGTTTTCCTTAAATAGTTATTTAAAATATAATCAATCTCTCTTTTATAGAGTTTTTATGAATTACAATATTTATCACATTCTATGCTGTTGATATCTTGCTTTGTATGTATTGGTATCAAAATGAGCATCATTCACACACCATGACTGTATCTGAATAGTCTAGATGGTCCTTGCGTTATTGCCTTTAAAAATATGCACTTATCACACACGTTTGATGAGAAAAATATTACAATGCTAACGATCCTTAAGAGTGCAATGCTAAAACTTCCTACCAACTATCTTAGAAACTATGCTTGATAACATTTATTATCCTTCACAAAAGCGAATAAATACTATGAAACGAAAACATGCGCCATTTAAATGTATTGATTTTATTAATTCTTATGATACTTTTTTTCCCATATTATTACACTATATATAGTAAATTGTGGCTGCAGTAATTTTTGTGTGTCATGTCTGATAAAAAAAGTACATTTCTAGCTCTAGTGGAGAAAACAAAAGAATTATAAAACAGTCGCCAGCCATCCACCGCACCAAGGCCGTTGTAGGGGTACAGTGTTCTCCCCAACCTATCCGGCCGGGTGTGCCACCGAGATGTAATTTTTGCGAAGTACTACACTGGCTCCACCCGGCTGGCAATGTTTTCTGGGGAGAACATTGAAATCCATCAGCATCCTTGGTGATAATTTGGACGGATCTACACTTCTCCGCACCCCTCCCAAATCAACTGACAAGGGTACATGGCAAGGTTACGACGCCCAAGTGGTTGTTTTGTACACTTGTGAGACACAGAACCTAAAAAGAAAATGTTTTGTTGTTTTAAATAGATTAACTATCATTAAAAATTATTAATAGGATTCTTTATTTCTATCATTACAAACGAACGCAAATACTGGCTATTAGTTACTACTATTTAATCCAAAGTAACAGGATAGGGAGAACAATTTATAAGAAAATGAAGTATTCGCCTGGAGAGAACATTGCGTGAAAAATCACTCTTCGTACATTACACTTTAGATACTTTTTTTATTTGTTATTATAAAGGATAGGAAAGATAAACAATCAAATAATAGAACAAACTGATTTTAACAAAGTGTTATAATTTGTAAAAAAAAAAATCCTTAGTGATAGGTTAGATTGTTAAGGAATAATTTGCTCTGAGTAAAGGAAACAAACTCCAGTTAGGACAGATTTTCTTTTTATTCTAGTTAAAAATAAATATAAAGTTGAATTGAATTGAAGTTTATTGCAAGTGTGGTATAGGGTGCACTGATAAACCCCATTTGTGCTAACTTTTGTAATAATGAAAATTATATTTTTAAATTTGTTTTAAGAATAAAATATATCAAAATTGTCCTTATATTCATGGTGTGTTCTTATCACCATCATCATGTTTCAACTCCAGTTTCCCAGGTGTGATTAGCGAACGCTTTCCATCTCATCCTATCTTTGTATAGTTCATTCTCGTGGATAGTATCCCAATATTGTAATTTGAGAAATAATTTGTGATCCTTTAATAGATTTACCAGATCAAGGCTAGAAATCAATTGTGCAACATTGAGTGTTTTATATAAAAATGTAACAATGGTAGAAGGCTGCAAGCTCACAATTATAATCAATATATTCTGTCATGTAATTTGTTTGTGTTATTCTGTGCAACCTTGTACATTCATGTTTATTGAATCATGTGGTTTGGTGAATTTAGGGTCTTACATTTTACTACCATTAAGCTCAAGTAAATTGTTAAAACCTCGTGACAGATCAAATTAGACAACTATTATTATTTGGTGAAACTTGTTCTAGATTTGACTTATTTTGGCAGGTATTCACAATTATATCAAATCAATAAAACCGACATTGTGCATTCATTAGTGGATAAATTAATTAGTAAAAAAATGGCACCAGATTCGTGGATTCAATAAACATTGAAAGGTCAGAAGGAAACTCTTGGAAAATTATAGGCAGAACGCCCACTGAGATGGTGTGACTTTCAAATGATGAAAATATGGCACAAAGCTAATTGAATTGGTGTGGCGTATTTGCCTTCAACAAACCACATGTTACAAGCCTCAGGCATGGACTTGTCAGAAGATGTACACTACTGAAGTTGCAGACATAGAGCAGTCGACACGCTGTCGCCACGTAGTTTCAAACATGTTGGAGCCTATTGGCGATTGCATGATGCCGCAAGACACGCCACACCACAAGGTCGTCATCTCGGTGAGAACGTTGCCTAAAAGTTTCCCATTCCTCAAAACACGATAAAACTCGGTAATTTTTAGGTCATATCACAAACTATGAGGAGTTACTTGGAACTTTTAGTAATCTGTTCAAACTTGTTTTACTTTTATTGTTAGAGATGGTACTTTCAAATCCTAAGGAATATTCAAGACTCGGGATTATAAAGTTTTGCCCATTTTGGAATCTGTTCTAGAACCCCAATACTGCTGATTGATGGTTTACATCACCATATTTAGAGTGGAAATTTAACCACCACTTTATAATGAACATACTAGAATAAACTAGTTTTAATTTTGTATAGCAACTTATTAACTAATGTAATAAAATAAACCTCTATTGTTTATTATATTTTCTAAAATTTGGGTTAAAATTCAGGATTTGTGAAATTGTAGTCGATATTGTATATAATTTTTATAAGTCATACTACTCCCAAATATATAGGATATTGAAAACTTGTACAAGTCAAGTCTGTGTGATACGATTAAATAAAAATATCAGTTTTATCCTAGGTTGAGACCAGGACTCTGATACTATAGCACAGGTGAAAGCTTTTCTTGGAACCTTCTTGTTTGTTTGTTTGTTGTTCATTAGACCTTTTTAACCACTTAGTTACTGGAAGCATTCTGATTTTGGTTATAACCACAAGTGATTCAAATAAAGAACAATGTCCAATGCCAGATTATCGGACGTTTATTAATCGGTAAGAGCTGAAAGCCTTCCTTAAACACTTAAGGTTTACAGGTTCGTGTAATGTAATTTTATAATTACAGCTGATCTAAAACAAAGTGCGATACAACTATTTCGTTTGATGTGCAAACAAGCATTATCATGTTCTACTGACCCAAAGTAAAGTGAGTGAGCCCGCCCGCGCGTAAGCCAGAGATCGAGACCACGTGACCTGCCCTCTAGCGCCACACACGGCGGGCCCAGAGTTCAGGCGGTGACGGTAGATTGACGTCATACTCTACACAAGTCTAAATTATATTTTTGGGTGTTTACAAAAAAAAAGTTTTTACAGGTTACTACAGGATCTAACAATGCTCATGTTCCAGGTAGTATTCTAATTTCTTCTTGTAAGATGTCATCCATAAACCACGTATCCCTGTTGAGAGGGTAGTGGGGGAGCTCTAGAGTCCCCATGAGGTTTCATATAGGGAGGGTGGGTGCATCACAGTGTTATGTAAAACATTCTATACTTGAATTTTTACCTTCACTACTGTTTCCAGTCTGTGGCCTGGGTCAGTTTTTTATTCAAGTCATATATTTTCTACTACCCGCTTGCTAGGCCTAATCTAACTTAAGACTAGGAAAACCACAACATCCAGCCCCCCGACCGTTAATTCATCACTGATAAGCACATATTCTCATCAATGATAAATTTTTGGCCATGCCGGGAATCGAAGACGGGACTCTCAGCTCAATAGGCAGACACATTACCGACTGAGTTAAGGTGTCTGACCAGATTCTATATTTGAATTCTAATGTTGAAAATATAATAGATTTGTGTTTTTTTTTATCACTTGTAAACACACTTATACATTAGATAACGTCTTTGTCTGATTAGTATTAAATCTGTCACAAAAGTTTCCCTATGAAATAATGATATTCACTCTTGACTGTGGGATGTTTAACAACGCGGGGAGGGCTAAATGTCTACTTGGTCTAGTAAGGGAAGTCAAAAGACGATAAGAAAAATATGTTATGTGGTGTATGGATGGACCCTAAAGAAGAAACCTGATATGCCTAAAAAAATACTGTAACGTATTGTGTAGGCTTGAACCTACTTCTGTCATTATTAATGTTAAACACTGCCTAAATCAAAGACGAAGTTTCAGGTTTTGCATCATTTTTACATTAAAATAATAAATTTAATAACAGTTTTTACTTTAGGCAATTACTGTTTCAATAAGTGTAAAACTTTTTGTCATTACGTTTTGATCTGTAAATTTAGCAAATAAAATATATTAGGGGAGAAAATGTAATTATTCTTTGTAAGATATGTCAAAATAAAATATTTTGATCAGCATATTTAAATTGTTGTCTACTTTAATGAGAACGATTGACTTTTGCAGTCTTTATAATTTGTTTGTTCTTCTATGCTCCACCCACTTATCATTTTTACAAATGTTATTTATTCATTATTATAGTAATTAATGATTTTGTTAAATAAAAAAGGTTGATTTGGTTTTATAAAAAAAAAATCGGTATCGGCAAATAAAATGGTTTGTGTTAAGATTGGTAGAAAATTAACTTAAATGTAAGTGGTATGATGATGCTGGGGAAAATGTTTCTTCTTTATATTTAACTATATGCCTTGGGTCACAATAATCCACTATAATAGCAAGTTCAAATACATTTAACTTATAAAAACTGTCTTTGGTGGAAAGGAAGAAATTTTCTGGACTAAGGGAACTTTAGATGGTTATTATAATGGTACGTATAAAATTGCAACAGTGTTATATCAGAAAGGGTGTGCGAGGGGGGGAGGGAGGGGTTTGATAATCATTTTAATATTCTAAATAAAAGTTGGTTTCAAGTAATGTAAGAATTCCCATTAGCAAGGAAGAAATAATTGTCATTTGTTGATTTATAAATAAATAAATTTATACATTTTCAAGCCCACCCCAAACCAGCTTTTAATAAATACTAGGGCAGTTAAATTCTAATCAACAAGATAATGGTATTAAATTTTATTTTAAAAATTGTGACTGTTTTGATTTCAACATACAAAAAATTACACTTGTTCTGAAAACATAGTTAACATTTCAAAATGAGTAGGTTTCAAAATACACCAAATACAACTATCATCATGTAATTATATCAAAAAGAAACATACTTGTTAAATTAGTTTTTATGATTTGCAAGATTTCTTTTTTTTAACACTGATACAACTTATTATTTCAAATCATTTCCCAGGTCTGTCTTGATTCATTTTGATTTGTCATTTATATCTTTAGAACATTCATTTTCCTCAGCTTCATTTATCTCTCTTTTGACTTTTGTTTCCGGTTTCTTCAGCCAGGCTTTCATGAACATGCTGCTTGCCGAATTTGCTGTGGATTTTCTGTGTAAAACAAGATTGGTCAAAACTAAAGTTGCATAATATTGTGGTCTCAAAATTAGCTGCAGTTACTTTTTAATTTGGTTAGTTCTGTTATTTTTAGAAAATATAAAATTGATTTTGCTGCCCAAATGATTTTCACTTGTTTTAGATAGATATATATAATTATTATAAGTTTTATCAAGACATTAATGTAAATAAAGAATGTTTTAACCAGAGCTTTTACAAATTGTACTGATAATCAGTCATTCTTAATTAAAGCAAGCTCTCCAGATTCAAATTTTGGATTCATCTAAGGTCTATTTAAGGAGTACTTACTCGAGAGAAACTGGTTTGTTACAATTTGTATCCTTGTTGCGTGAGTTGTTGACTAGTGTTGCAACAGCGTGCCAAACTAGCGACTTTACAGGCTTAATTGAATGGAGCGCTTTCTCAGACTTGACGGAGCTGTAATCCAACCAGCTCTAATAACAAATATTCAAAGAAATTTAAATGTTTATATAAATAGATACAAGAGATTGGTTCTTCGAATCTTTGAATTCTAAGGATATTAACTCACATATGAATAGGTTAGGTTAAGCAGAAAGATTAATTAAAATCTGTTGAAATCGAATTTTATCTCAAAATTTTCACCTACGCTACATGTTTTTGTAGCACCGTGTCTTACTAGCCATTTGAGCTATATACTTATGTACTGATTACATTAATGATTATAAAAACTAGGGAGGTTATATTTATAGATTTTTAGTAAGTGTACCCACATTTGTATGAAGGGAAAGTGGAAAATCATTTTGGAAAAACCCACCCTCAGTACATCCGACCGAGATTCAAACCTCAAACTCCCCATCATCGGCAGTCTAGTCTAGTGCGGGAGTAGCATGTTAGACTACGTGTCCACCAAAGATGGTCTTACAAGTTTAAACAAATAAAATATGCCATCAATTGTTAATTACAAAATTCCAATTTTGATAAGTGTGGATCAATGAGCTACGAGTTTTTTTCCTTAAGATAGTAATTTTTCCAAATGTTTAACTAATTACATGTTTCTCTTTCTTTAGGCCATATTCGAAACTAGAGGAGATTTTCAAAGGTAAGGTAGTTGTGAGTACAATAATTCAACTCACATCAATCTGTTCTTCGGTGTAAAGGATTGCTGGTGCACGGTGATGCAGCCATGAGAGTGTTTCGTTAGACTCCGTTGTGATGAGAGTGTAGCTGTAAATCACTTCACCCTGAAATATAAACCTTGAACTGTTTTATTTGAGCCTTTTTTATATAACAACTAAAAAGTTTGCATCACAAGAGCGATAATTAAACTGGTGGGGCAGTAATTGGTGGTTTTACGAATACGATGATTACAAGATAGGATAATATGTGGTATAGAGCACTAGGCTAAATCATGGTTTAAATTAGGAGGGATAGCCAGCACACTTACCTTGGTGATATTGGGGTAGAAATTGTTTAGATATAACTACTCTCCTGACCTGATGAAGCTGTCTGTGACAGTGAAAGCTTGTCCTTAAAAATGTGTTTATGTGTTTTTTAGTGCTATATCTAAACAATTTCTACTCCAGTATCACCTAGGTAAGTGTGCTGGCTACCCCTCCTAATTTAAACCAAGATAGCATAATAGTAATATATTAAGTATAGTTTTTTGATTATATTCTTAATTATTTCATATTTGACTTTAAAAAAAATGTGGCCACATAATTGATATTAATTTTATAATCACACTTTTAGTAAGTAAATTGGCAAAATCAATATATGATAGTTTTAAATCCTCCTACAAATATCAAACTTTTGTCGAGGATTCTGGCAGATTCTATGGGTGATTACAAAGCTCATAGATGAGTAGCACTTACCTACACACAACACAAATACAAAAATAAGAGGGGTATATCAAGATAAATACGAGTCGAGATTAAGTATGACCCCTTTGTGGCCTCCTTAGGAGTGATCACCAATTAGTGCTTGGCTAAACTATAGCTTCACTATGAAGAGGGAAAACAGAAGGCGATAGCACCTAATTAACGTTAGTACCTCCGAATTCGCATACCTAACACAAGAGGTCAAAGCTAGGGTTGGAAATGATATTAAAAGAAACCCTACGGTCCCCCATTCATGCAAGTCATCACTGCCCTAATATGACTCCAACCCTATCTATTTTCACAATTTACCATGTTGCCTCGGCCAGCACCATTAAATTTGTGCTTACCCCAATGAAATTTAGCACCACTACTTTATCAATCAACCTTTTTATATCAACTTTTAAAATGTTGTAAGGATGGCCCCGTTAATCACCACTCCTAAGGACATCTCTCAGGGGACAGATAATTAATTCTATAGTACACTACAGACACCACTTGCAACATGCCGAAAATGTTTTGGCAAAAATCTAATGTGTACCGTGTGTTGATTGTCAAAGTATTCTGTCACTAAATAAAACTATGAAAGATATTCTGTAAAATAGGATGAACCAGAAATACAAATAATGTAGGTTGTATGTTATGTAACGAGATGAATTGAATCACCTGGGGAGATTTCCAGATATCAAAGAGCCCAGCCATCGCAAGGAGTTTTGGCCCTTTCCAACCTTCCTCTTCAGACCACTCATCTGACAACGTATTAGGGTCCTCCACTCGAACCTATAATCACTCTTAATGTTGTTTTCAATTTGTTATAATAGTAAAACAAAAATTCATGTTTGCATCATAACCGGTTTAACATAAAAATGAAAAGTGAAAAATGTTGAGAGTGATTGAATTGTATAAAGTAAACAATACATATTTTCACCCCAATGTGGTACTTGTAATATTGTTTTTTTATTTATAATTTTTTTTTATCATCACCCTGCAGCCATGAACAGTAGAAAAAGAAATCCGCTCACCCCTTCTGGTTGGGGCATGTATATAAAATAGGGTTGTTTGTTTCCCTTTCCCTTGGTAGTCTGCCACTCGTAAAAACCATCACACACTATCACACAGCGGTTACCCTTGCTGAATGCACGCCCATAAAGTTTGGAGCCAATCATTCCTTCGAGCCGACAATTGTTCGTGGAAAGACCATGAGATTTGGGTTCACCCTAAAAATTAAATTTAAAATAAATTAGTTAAATATATGTTTTCATATTTAACTAGTAACAGGGCTGTGGAGTTGACGTCGCGGTGTCTAAAGCAGTTTTTGGTTGAGTCGGAGGACTAATATTTGTAATTTTGATTGACAAATTTATTCAAATACAAATTCACAAACCCAAAGAGACTTTACATGATGTAATATATATTATATCATTTTACTGTGGTAAATTTGTTATTACAAATTAATAAACATTAGCCATTCATGAAGGAGTCAGACAGCAGAAAACTAGAGGCTTGGTGTACCAACTCCATAGCCCTGGTTAGTCCACTCTCGAATCAATCTAACGGAGAGGTTTTGAGCATTAATCTTTACACACATGTTATAAAGAAGATAACTCACATATAATATATCAAATTTCTCACTTGAGAATAATATTTAAGTCAAACCTTCCCTATCTATTTATTTATTACTGAACCATATCTATTATTTTCCCACCTGACTGAGAAATATGCGTGCTTGACACAAGACGTAGATGTTTACATGGAAAACAACTAGGGATGTGCGAGAACAATTTTTTCAATTGGAGATGATCTCGAGATGGGACTATAAAAAAGTATCGAGACACAAGAACGAGATGAGAAAACGTCCTTTAAAATTTCAAAAATGTAAATTATGTTTATTAAAGTAAATATAGAGTTTATAGAGTTTCTTTTTAACATGTGAGCTGGCACTTGCTTTAGATTATCTTATAGTTCATTCAAACACTCGAGATATAACTCGAACACATTTTAAATGCAATTAATAAAATAGTGATAGGTAGTTACAATGAACAACATTTATAATTTAATTTTGTAATGTAAAAGCTTATATTATCAAAGTTTGATATTAAAAAACAATATTTATAACCAAACCATTTATTATTAAAGGCTGTTTTGGGGAAGGGGGGAGGGACGGAATGGAGCCTATTTTTGGGTTATTGCGGTATTATTGGAAATAATAAATTTCCGGTTTGGTTTTTTAATTTCTTAGGGCCATTACGTGCTTTTTTTATATAATTTATCAAATTTTCAAGATTCATTTTTTAACCTTCAAGACGAGATCTAGATTTTATTTTCTCGAATTATTGAGATATTTTTGAGACTTACACATCCCTAAAAACAACTTATCATATAGCAAATCAAACTAACAAGTGTTTGTAGTAGTTATATTTCATAATGTGATGCATAACAATAACTACAAAAATGTTGGGCTATATTTGTTTAACCCAAGATCTCTACTACAGTGTTTAAAATGTTTAGCACTAAAAATTTACCTTGTGCCAGGGTGGAATCATCCCCCACATCATAGGATGAAGAACCCTCTCCAAATTTGAATCAAAATGTGATCCAGACACTAAGACAGGGGTAACGTCTGTTGGAGCGACATTATGGGAAGGTTTATACGATAAATTACAATTTGAAGTTTCAATCCATTTTGCACAAACAAATTTTCCTGTGCTTTTGCTTTTATAACTCACAGCTTTTTGTAAGTTCTCTGGACACAAAGTACTAAAAGAAAACAGAATATTAATAATATGAATGTCTAGTAGGATGGCCACTTTTACAGTCCAACCTACTATCAAAACATTAATTTTAAAAACTACCAAGAATCTAAAAAAGAAAAAGGTGACCTAGTGGTCTAGGGGTAAGGTGTCGGACTTCTGTGCTGGGGGTCCGGGGTTCAATCCTCGGTCTCGGCACAGATTTATCTGATTGCCAAACCCTTCCTTCACCTCTGACAAGACATCTTGTGAATGTGGGGAATGCCAGGCCTCCACCATGGTTTGGATCCCACGTTAAACTGTAGGTCCTTCATTTCATCTCACAACCACCCTACCATTACACATTAGCGTAAGTGCGTATAACCCGAACGGGTAGTAAGACGCGGTGCTAATAATAATAATAATAATAATAATAATAATAAAGAAAAAGACTCAAACCCGCCATTTTAATAAAACTAAACATAGCAGAACTAAAGCAATTAAAACTGTGCATTAGTTTAAATATTTTAAAAAACATAATGGGTCATCCATGAACCACATAGGTAACTCTTTTTCCTTGCCTTTAATTAGCCCCCCCTTGACCCGTGTAACACCATGTAGACATTAGAACGTACCCCTCCCCTCCTCACAATATTGTTACCGGGTTTATGGATTACTCTTAAATGATACAACACAATCATATATTATGGTTTATGGATTACTCTTAAATGATACAACACAATCATATATTATTTCTCGGAATATATGGCAATTCTCGACCTAATTTCCTTGGTGCAGTGAGCATCCTTTGTGAGCAGACTTAACAGCTATTTGAACTGCTCTATGTTTTCCAATTTTCATTTTCAGTGGCTCTTAATTTTTTGAAATGATCATCAGTTTTGACCTATCAATTTTGATCTCGCTGCCATATATTCTCCCTATCTACACCAGACTGTTTATCATTTCCTGCAACTATTATTTATTTTTGGCCAGCAACGCTAGATCTTCTGCATTTTTTATTGTGTTGATGCCGCGTCCTCCTAGCTTGAAATGTCCACATCCCTCCTGGGTTTCTCTGATCAGCCACTCTATATGTAAGTTGAAAAGAATGGGCGACAAACAACCTCCCTGTCTCACTACTCTTCCTATTTCAGCTTCACCTTCACTCGCTGTCTCAAATACAGGTTTGCAATCAGCCTTCTGTCCCTCCAGTTGATGCTGATCTGCTTCTGTTTCTTCTACTTCCCCCTATAGAATGCCTTTTGCCAGTCGATGAATCCAATATATTATGTTTAGTTATTTTACAATATTAATTTTGTTATCATTGGAAATTTGCTTTTATTTTTGTATGTTTAAAGAGCAAAAAATATGAAAATCCAATAATATATGGGAATGAAAAAAATTAAATAATCCCGCCCTCTTTGTGTATTATTCCTCTAGAGTTTTGGGTGCATTAACAGTCTCACATTTAGCTGCTTTAAACTGATATGGTGCATAGTGTGGTTATTTTATTGACTTAGATTCATTTATGATAAATACTACCCACATATCTACATAAAATGTTGATATTGACGCTGAAGTGTTATTTTCCACTTATGTTTCTGTGATTATGTGCCCTTTTATCTAATGTTTCTGTCATCCTGCGCACTATAACGTCTTCCCACGATTCTTAGCATTATGACGTGGTATCTGAATCATGTTTACCAACAATGTCTATTTATTAAATCAAATCCTTTAAATTATATGGCCTATTAAGTAGTTTAATTTATTAACACATGAACGGTTAGGTAAAGCTAGGTAGAAATATTGTCATAATAATGAAAGGTTTGGTTGAGCTTGGTTGGTATTATTTCTTGATAAAAAAATATAAATAGTGGTTTTATTTCCATGTCATTATCAATTAAAAAAAATTTAGAGATTTTATTTCACTTTACCATCATGCTTTCTCTGTTGCCATCAATATTATGTTTTAGGCCCTATACAGTTTTACTTTTCTTTATAGAATTTAGTCGCTATGGATACTTTAAAACTTTTTTTAACTAATTTTGAATCCTATGGCTCTGTGTGTTTGGGTGTGATACTAATGTAGATATTTTAGTACATATTTTTCGAAAGATAACGAGAATCGGGCCGTTAAGGCGTTACGCACCCTTCCCCTGTTCTGTATCAAATGAATCATGATTTTGACATTCACAAAATATATCTCTCGTATCACACAGACATAAATAGAAGAACTTTAGAATAATTGCTAAGAATTATTAGGACTGTTGAATTGGTCACATACATAGTCCATTCCCCTCGTCATGCAGATATTGGTGAGACTAGAATATTTGTTTGTTTAGATTTATTGGGGTGTAACACAGTTTACAGACATTTGCGTGAAGCACATAGAAGATACACACAACGATTACCAGCCCCCACAGGGCTCTCGATTGTAGTCTAGCATAGAACATTTATAACACTAATAACATGAAAACATGTAGCGCCCTGACGGGCTGATAATTGATTGCAGTGTGTGAGGGACGGGAAAATAATAAAAACCCGCCCTATCACCTGTATGGGGTCGTCAGGGACCTCTAAAAAATACAAATGTACTAAGGAATAGAAAGGTAATATAAAACAGAAGGAAAAGTGTAAATGATTTAAATACAGTCCAGCCTTTAGTGAGACAGAACTTCTGAAATATTAAGTAATAGTTTCATGGAAAAGTCAAGAGGAATGGATGGGGTTTTTTTAGGAAATGTTTATATGATTACCAAGCTAGTCTTCCACACATTGTATAAAAGCTATATAAATGTGTGTTATGAGAATTCCAAAAAAACCTAAATGTAAAACAGATATGCACACAAATAATTAATTGTAGAAACAATACTTAAACTAGACAATCATGTTCGCGCTCAAATGACATTTTTAAACAGGGTTGCCAGACCTTGGCCCTCAATTACATAATTTCCCTAATATATATTGTCTTTTTCCCGGCAGGATAATATTTTTATTTCTAGAATTAAATTCTAGTACAAAATATATTAGTAAAGAAAAATAGCGTTTAATACGCATTAATAATAATTCAAGAATAAGTGACGTATTAATGGATTATTTTTTCATTAGATTCTTTGATACTTTAATATTCTAAGACAGGTATCATCTGCGAGAGGTAAATTGTCGGGATTATAGCACCAACTAAGGGCGAGGATTTGTTGAGTAGTCTGATTGTACCTCAATAGAGGGCAATACAGAAAAACCCGCCACAATGTTAATTCCCGATTATGGTTATAATTATCTAATGTATAGACGGAATGCAATCTGCCACTCAAATCCTTTTCTATTTTTTTTTTAATGTAATGGTAATTGGTATTATGCTGGCACATATTCGAACAAATCACAAATATCCATCTATTAAAAACCAATACAAAAATGAAAAAGTAAAGGTAAAAGTATTTCTTACCACTCTTGCCATGTGTAGGTTAAGATATTTATGATCATAAAGTTTATTTGAACTAGCTCCAATTAAGTAGAAAGATTTGATATAGTAGTCTGACCGTACATCAACAGAGAGCAGTCGAAACATATTGAACACAATTTTATCGTTCGCTGATGAATATATATTTCAAATATATAAAACAAATTCGATTTAAGTTTTCATTTATGCCTATTTCTTGTAAATATCATAATTATGATTATTTATTCCCGGATGGCACGTTATACAAATAGTTCATATATGTCCGTCGATATAGAAGAATGAAATTTAAAATTAAAAATATTTCTCAAATACGTATGATGGGAGATTAGAACACGGATCCTTTCGTTCGCTACTCCAACACTCTTGTCATGAGCCATTAGTGTTGATTATATTTTGGACGATCATAAGGTTTATTTGAAATAGCTCTATTTAAGTACAAAAATTGTACAGAGTAGTCTGACTGTACATCAACAGAGGGCAGTCAAACATAATTGAACACAATTTTATCGTTCACTGATGATTATAAATTTCAAATCTATAAAGCGAATTCGATTAATTTTATCAATTTCGATTTATTTTGTAAAAATAATAATGCTGATTATTTATTTTCCTATGGCACATTATTCGAATAATTTATATATGCCTGTCGGTTAGAAACCAATGGGGGGAAAAATAGCCATTTAACTGTTAAAAATAAAAGATGGACCAAGGTAGACCAGAACAATGTTCATTCTTGTCACTTCTCCAACACTCTAGCTCTGAGCCATTTGTGTTTGTTGAAATACATTGTGTTATAAAGTATATTTTAATAATTCTTAAATGCTGTACTTGTAAAATTTCAGTCTATCGTTTTTGTCAGAATTTGGGATCTTGACGATTAATGGGGTGTTGAACTCGCATAATTTTTATTTCCAGACGTAATACACACAAAGCGTTTTGAAAGGCGTGGTGTAAACATGAGTGTTCAATTCCAGTTTATTTCCCTATATTGGAATTTGAATCACACTCGAGAAGATATTACAAGACCAGATTAAGTCGCTTCACTCTTTTGACACATCATTAACTTTAATGTGAATTAGCCAACAAAGAGACTAGTAAAAAAATAATATTTCAATAAGCTACAACAGGTTTCGTCTGCGAGAGGTAAATTTCCGGGAAGCTAGTGATATTTAAGGGGAGAGATTTTGTTGAGTATTCCGACCGTACATGAACAGAGGGTGGTCAAAACAATTTGAGCACAATGTTATCGTTCGCTGATGAATATATATTTCAAATATATAAATCGAATTCGATTTAGGTTTTAATTTATGTCAATTTTTGTAAATATCATGATAATGATTATTTATTTTCGGATGGCACGTTATTCAAATAGTTCATAAATGTCCGTCGATATAGAAGAATGAAATTTAAAATTAAAAATATTTCTCAAATACGGATGATGGGAGATTTGAACACGGATCCTTTCGTTCACTGCATTAACACTCTTGCCATGAGCCATTAATGATGATTATGTTATGTACGAACATAAGGTTTATTTAAAATAGCTCTATTTAACTACAAAAATTGTATAGAGTAGTCTGACTGTAAATCAACAGAGGACGATCAAAACAACTTGAACATCATTTTAATTCGGTCTGATGTATGTAGTTACCGATTTTTTAATTGAATACGATTTATTTTCAAGTGTGCTTATTTCATAATTAATAAAGGAAGCTTATCTTGCCAATAGACACTGACACACGTGCTTCACTCAAACAGTTGAACATTAACACTGGAAATTTACATCTGTTTTATGTTAAGGGATGGTTTTCTTTTATTTTCTAAGCCTTTTTAGGGACAGTTGAACTTATCCTACTCCAAGGATTGGAATACTGCTCCTTTAACGGAGCAGGAGCATTCTTCTACTGCTCCACCTCTGTACATGTTCCTTTTACATTTTCCTTTTTTAACACAATCACTATATTCGTATCAACTCACAGCTTAGTTTTTATTAGCACTGCGTCTTCTGCCCATTCGGGCTGTACGCATTTTTGATAACTTCATCAATGTGTTAGGGATGAATATGGTTGATTCTAGAGGAATTGCACCCGCATTTGTTGTAATTTAGAGTTGAAAACGTTTAGAAAATCAACCACAGTGCACCCAACTGGAATTGAATCTTAATCTTCCTGTAATCGGCAGTTCAGTCTAGTGCGAGAGTGAAGCCATAGACCAGAGGTTGCAATCTTTTGATATCGCTCTTGGCTAATTTGAAAAAAGTAAAGCAAGAAATTTAGAGCAAAAAAAGTTCAATTTTACATTTCCCAATTAGTAATTAGCTATTAAGTCCAATTTTTGAACAAATTATTTGTTTGCTAAATATTTTGTGGGCTAGATAAAATTCAGTCAGTGGATCGTAGTTTGCTGACCCCTGCCTTAAATCATTTTATCAACAAGCTGGTCCTTTCAATGTCACTCATCAACGTAACAATTTATTGTGAGAATACATCACATACTGTGCTTGTATTGTGGAAATAATGTTTCGTACTACGAAAACTTTCCCCTTTAAAACTCATTTGTGACTCCCCAAACCAACTTTAAACTAGGCATATAATAAGGCATATAAATAAGGCTGCGGAGGACCTGATCTCAGCGTTGTGACAAGAAAACAAAGTATCGACTTCTCCAAAATATCTCCGGAGCACTAAGGAACAAGGTTGCCCCGAACCTGTTACAGAGACGAGGAACGAGTTTACTCCGGACTTGTTACAGCGTGTATTTGATCCGTGGACCAGTGACAAAAAGGAACAGCTCCTCTCGTCTCTAATCAGTCTCAGGAACAGGTTGGGAATGTTATGTCCGAGGAGCAGTGACAAAGGGGCAGGTTGTGATTTCACAACCCATTCCTATCCTACTCTCATAAATACGTAGCTGAAGCTGAAATGAAACCCATAAGATGAAATCTTATTTTTTAGCTTATGTGAGTCATTTCCCAACTCTATTATCTTTCCTAATTGAATTTTATACTAAAATAATAAAATTCCTTGTACCATCCAAACACTCCGAAGCAAAAGACAACCCATTATGTAATTGTGAAAAATGTTTGTAAATATGGTTAGGAATATTGGTCATTATCATGTAACAAATTCCTGGGCCTTAATGCAATAATGAACGTAGATAACAATAGAGTAGTTTTTAACAATTACATTTTCTGATACGCAACCATCAGGACACTACACGTTTTAAAACCTTATTTCATGTTATATTTAAAATTTGTAACAGTGCTTTTTTATATGTTGATATTAACACTTTGATATGAATAAATAATTCGTATATGTCAGTGAGGCCAAATATTTATTATAAATCGACACATTTTTTATACGGCTGTAAATTGCCTTCACATTAAAATTAACAGAAAGTTTAAAAAATAGTTGAGTCGTTCGATTATCAACATTATTTTGAAATTATGTTTATAAAGAGACATTTTTATTTATATTTTCCCCTATTCAAACTACTTGAAATTGTGTTGCCAACCACACAATAATTATTTAAAATAGTCTTCTGCTAATCTAACCTGTATGCGAGATTTACGAAAGTCGTAAATATTTTGGAAGGTTAGTGTGATTGCTTGGATGATATGTTTGAAGAAACAAGCTTTATTGTTATACACACAATCATTGCCATGCTGCTATAAGTTAAAATATGTTTACCAATCATAACCAATTTAAAGCCTTAAAATTAAATTATATAATTGTTTCATCTACACACTTCTTGTTTATCTTTAACGCTTTTATTATATTTTTATGAATATGTTTACTTTTAATAACATTCATTTTAATATGCATAGTGATCAACTGGATTATGACCCGTCTACAACAACTCACAATCTAATATCGTCTGTCTACAATAGCATACACAAACACAACCCGTATGTCGGAACTGTCGGACCCGCTTGTCGGGAGGAGATAAACACTGTCCATTTCTTCCGTTGGCTTACGTTCAGCCAATAAAAAACCAATATGGATGGACTACTAAAATCAAATAATATGAAATTATTATTATCACTGTGTCTTACTACCCGTTCGGGTTATACGCACTCACGCTAATCTGTAATGGTAGTGTGATTGTGAGATGAAATGGAGGACCTATAGTTTAACGTGGGATCCGAACCACGGTGAAGGCCTGGCATTCCCCACATTCACGAGTTGTGATTAATACACGTCAGAGGTGAAGGAAGGGTTTGGTAATCAGATAAATCTGTGCCGGGACCGAGGATTGAACCCCGGACCCCAGCATAGAAGTCCCGACACCTTATTCCTAGACCACCAAGTCACCTAATATGAAGTTATTTGATCTATGAAAACAGCTCTTGGAAATGTATAATAATGAATACATTATTTTCAATTAAAATCATATATATTTAACCATTTAAATATTTTTATTTCTTATTTGAAAACATTAATATCAATTTGACTTTTATAGTAATCTTTTCTGTTTATTCCTATTGGTTGAAATGATGTCTTACGACTTTTCATTGTAGACAGTCTTTTGTATTTAAGGGAAGCGTAACTATGAGTGCGTTTGCAAGTCCGGCAAGCGGGTATGTTGGTTGTAGACGGGCCATATTGAATAAGCGTTGTGCCTTCTGGTAATGCAGAGGGACCTGTCAAATTCAGTCATGTTTTCAAAAGTAGGCCTACTATCTGACTTTAAGAAAACGTTTCATGTGATGGCAATTATTTTTTTTTAAATTAGTTCTATCGTTGTAGTTGATTGAACACACTAGTTTCCTGCTTCAATGGCCACATTGTATCATGGTCTACTCTCGCAGTAGACTGGATTACTGATGATGGGGATATCAAGGTTCAAATCTCGGTCAGGTGTAACGAGTCGCTTTTTTTCAGAATGGTTGTCCACTCTCTCTTTCTCTCTTCACACAAATGCGGCTACATTTCCTATAAATAAAACATTTATCATCCCTAAAAACATTAAAGTAACAAGCTCATTGGCTAGTTCCGACATTGTTTTGGAAACTTCTAGTAGCATGTTTAGCTTAGAAGTGTCTACTAAGCTAAGGGTCCCATGTTCGATTCTTGACATGGCTGAAAAATTTATCACCGGTGAAATGTGGGTTTCTCCTTTCAGTGATAAATAAATACCTGGGGGTTGGATGCCAGGTCTATTCTAGATTTAAATTTGTTTATAAGTCAGGCCTAATCAGTCAGTTCAGAAATTCCACATTAAATAAATAATTTCCCCTCTATTGTTTAATATTTAGTTAAAGGGCCAAGGTGTGATTCCCACGATAGCAGAAAATTTAAGTATTGTTAGCGAAATAAGGTGTCATTTCTGTTCTTTAAGTTAGTTTTATCTAGGAAATGTCACATACACAAAGTTAAGTTAGTTTGTAAGTGTTATGCTAGCATAAAGATTTTCTTCAGAATGTGCACATCAAATAGGACCTGGACCTACCCCTTATAAAAAAAAATTAGTTTAGTCCCAACTTGTTTAAAATGGTGTTTTGTTACCCAAATGTTTCACACTTTATTTTCTGGTTTGTGAAATAGGGGGCATGAGCTCAAGTGTGTGCTACAGGTGCAACCGCACCGGTCATTTTGCTCGAGAGTGCCCCGAGGGAGGTGGGTTTGAGCGTCGCGGTGGGCAGCAAAAATGTTACAAATGCAACCGACTGGGCCATTTCGCTCGTGACTGCAAAGAGGAGCAAGACCGTTGCTACCGCTGTAATGGGGCCGGCCACATTGCGCGAGATTGCCAGCAGGCACCTGGTGAGCCCTCATGTTACAACTGCTCCAAGACGGGCCACATCGCTCGCGAGTGCCCGGAACTGCCGCCTGGGCCCGCCTGCTATAACTGTAGCAAGCCAGGTCATATAGCTCGAGATTGCCCGACGGCAGGTTCCAAGTCGTGCTACAAATGTGGCAAGACGGGACACATCAGCCGTGACTGTGATCGTGACAACTAGTCCTTTCTCTTGATATTATTGTATTATGGAAGATTGTTTCTCAGAGATGCCATAGAGTATTACCATATGTAATTGTTTCTTGTTGACATTTTCAAGAGAATCATTGTAATTCAAGTAGTATATTTTTGTCTGGAAATGTTTATTCATTATGTTTAATAGTTTACAAAGTTCCTCCTCGTGTTCAAAAGAATGTTCACAAAAGGGTATTTATTTATATTCTAAGTGTTGTTTGAAAAAGGCCTGTTAAAAGTTAAGTACCTATTTAACGCGTATGTTTTTTTTTTAAATTCTAGTTCCCTTCACTAAATCCTTACGAGCCCTTTTTATTCCATTCTCAATCGGATTAAAGTTATTACCGGTAGAAAAGGGCCACTTATTATGGCTTATTGCTAAAACTAATTTGTGACCATTTAATTATAGCACATGTCTGCAACCTAGGTTACCACATTAAACTTTCAATTTATTATATTTGTAAGAATATATACAGGAAAGGTGATAGAAACATAAAAATAAAATAGCAAACATGACTTTTACAATGAAAAGAAGAACACAGTCCACACTTTACATTGCTGCCAATGGACAAAAAGGTAATGGCTGCTTCTTGAAGAAAATCCATCATTAATGTCCACTCCTCTGGCCTAAGTTTCATCCTGCCTGCCACATTATTTATTTCAAGAGAGTTTTCAACCTCTTTTTATTACACATTTAAGTAGAACAATTGAATTAAGCCAGAAAAAAAAAAGGTTTGTGTATAAGATTTAAATATTGAAACCTATAGCTAACTTTATAGCAACTAATACATTATATTTACAATTCACACATGTTATTAGTCATTGTGTACTTTTAAGTTAGGAAAGAGATTAACTGATTAATGAGTTACACTTTTTATTTGACATGATTAATTGATTATCTTGAAAGGGAAAGTGAAAACAATATTTAAAAATACATATTCTGCCTACCTTATATTTGCCTCATTCCATATACACTTATTTTACCTTGACTTACTGCCAGGTAAGCTTGCTAACTTTCACGATAAACAAAGGGTACAACTATTAACAATCAAAAGAATAACTACATTGTCTTTATATTTATGTTGACCTGAAACTTAACCCTTTTAGTACCACAAATAGAGTTGATCGCCTTTCCGGATTTTTCTAGTTCTGGCGTTAGATAGGGTAGGAGTGTATTATCTAACTATAACTAGAACATTCCCCTCTGTTATAGAACAGTACATGTAGATAAAAATGACTTAACAATCTGAAACATTGCTTCATAAATAAGTTTGGTGGTTTTCCTTGTACAACTTTGCAAAAATGATGAAATAGCTGTGGAACTTTACACACATGAATCCATTCAGGTGTGATGATTATCATCAACCGTTTCCAGCATGCGGCCAGGTCAGTATAGTAAAATGTCCCCATGCCATCTGTCTTGTTTCCTCTACTATCTCATGTACTCCAACATCCTCATTACGAGTACATGTCTATATCATCTCAGTCTTGCTTCCTCTACTATATCATGTGCTCCAACATCCTCATTACATGTCCATACCATCTCAGTCTTGCTTCCTCTACTATCTCATGTACTCCAACATCCTCATTACATGTCCATACCATCTCAGTCTTGCTTCCTCTACTATCTCATGTACTCCAACATCATCATTACATGTCCATACCATCTCTGTCTTGCTTCCTCTACTATCTCATTAGCACCTATATCCCCTCATTAAACTTAACATTGATCAGCTAATGATGAACTGTATGTTACCACTATACATCTAGTTTAACTGTAGAACAAGGCCATGTTAATACACACACACACTTTATTTATCTCTATAAGACTGGAATTTACATATTACAAATATGCTCAAGAATGTGATATTAATGCAAATTTTTCCCAAGTTTTTATCAGAAAGCTAAGGACAAACATCTCTGGAGTTTGTTTGTGTAATAGAAACAGTTATTTGTTGTATTGCCAGATGGTCATATCAAGTGTTTTATGTTCATGTTAGTTACTCACTTGCACATTGTACGATTATTAGAAGAAAGATGAAAATTGATGTGTTTTTTTTTTTAGCAAAATTTGATTTTTTAATGTATAAATTAAGAATTATATTAAAAGTATTGCATTCTAAATAACAAACTTTTTGTTTGTTCCTGTGAAAAATGTCAATGGCTCTTATTAATTTTTCAATAATAGAATTGCATAAGGCTTAATAATTCTGGAATTTCCAAAGAAAATACAAACTACTTATTTTAAGAACTAAACCAAAGAACAATAGTGGCTGTGTACTATTGCTGAGCTGTTCTTCAGACAATGTTTGGGGATCAACTTTTGTTCCAATCCCTATTGAGTAAAAATATTTTCTGTTTTCTGGTGGATTATAATTAGTCGAGAAGATTATTGAAAAGAGCACTATAGAATAAGATGTTACATTCTGGTGTTTGAGCAAATTGGCTTTTAAATTTTTTCTCAGTGTAGACCTACATTTTGCCGATGCTAAATGGCCAGCACTGATATTTTTGGAGCATTTGATGGTTGCAGTTTGTAAATGGAATGTTGATTAATAACTACATGTACCATGTGTGTTTATTTTTTTACTTTACACTTTTTTTTTTTAGTAATCATTATTATATTTGAGTTGATTTTATAAGACATTTACTAAAGTGATTTTGGGAAGAGAATGCATTATTTTAAAAAGGATAATGTTGTTTGGCGATTTGTATGCAGTTCTTAAAAATCTTAATCCATCTATTTTATTAAATCATAGAGTCATTAATTTATATACCAAACAATGAGTCCTTTATTTTTATGTCAAGAACTGTAATATTGTTGCACTTTTTAAAATAAAATCTTGGCCCTATTATAGTAATAAGAGTTCATGTCAAGAATCATATTGGGGCCAGATTTGACAAATTGCTAGGAGCATACAACACATCTAACGTACTCGCTTATTTACAAGGACTGTCTTGGTACACAAAAAAAAGTTCAGTTTATTTTTTCTGTGCCCAATTTTATATTAATTTAAAGAAAAAATAACCAAATTTTAAAATTCTGAATTCCAAACATCTGCTAATAATTTTAAAATTTCACACCTCTGCATGCAGCAGATATTGCACAACGCTCATGACAAACTCATTTTAATAAAAATTGTCATTTATTTGTTTGTTCTCTTGCGGAAATCAAGAGTACCTATGCCTATTCAGTGACGCAAGCGTTAAGGTGTCTTCAAATAATAAAAGTGTGACTGCAGAGTATAAATCATATTAACTTTACATATTTGCAACTTTTTTTAGTAGATTACTTTATCTATTATTGTGTAATCATTTGACTTGCTCAATGTTCAACTTTTTTTTAAAGACAAAATGTAACTGTATATTGTATTTTAGGTTTTTAAATCAAAGAATGAAATTATTAAAGTTGTTTTGGGTTTTAAAATTTGTCTTTGAATGTTTGCTTATATTATTTCTTTTAAGGTAGCCTACCAAGCCAACACTTGCATGCAATTTTTTTATATCATAGTTTGCAAAGCTTTATGTGCCATGTGTTTAACATGAACAGGTAATAAATAGCAGTGCCAAGAAAAAGAAGAAGACAGTTTTACAACCAAATAAGAGGCTGCTGGAAGGATAGGAAAGATCTACAGAATGGGAAGAGATTACTTGAGAGACCAAGGAGTCGTTGAATAGAGCAAGTAAAGAAAGGTCAAAAATAGAGGGATGTTGACAAATTAAAAAAAAAAGTGATATAAAGAATGATTTATGTAATCACAGTATAAAAATATAATATTACACTACAAATTTTACACAGAGAACCACATGCCTATACATTTACTATTTAGTCAGTACTTATGTCGGTATCTTTACCTAAATCTAAATTAGTAGGCCTACATCTGATATTTTATCCAATGTTTTACAAATATTTTTTGAGTTTGATTTAACAGGAATATATTACACTTTGCTAAATGTCAAAATTAAAAAATACAGGAATGAACAAAGGCCTATAACGATCAAATATAGTCTTAAAATGTTTGTCCAATACAAAAAAAATTCACAGAAAACTTGGCATTTTGCTTGAGATCACCCACAATTCAAGGTCAAGAAACAATAGGGTGTCTGTTGATTTTTTTAAAAGAGGTATGAATAAAGCATGTTTAGTTTTAGAGAAACCATTCTTTTACCTAAGATTTAGGGCAATTTGTATAACCACAAAAATTGATCACTGCTTAACTATCTTACTATCCATTTTGAAGAAGTTGGGGATATTGGTACCACTTCACTAGTATCACAAAGAAAACTTTTGGTTTTTTGAGGATGTTAAATTTTTGGAGTTAATCTATGAATATTTTGAAAAGGATGTGGAGCAAACAATTAGGAATCCTCAGTTTTATGTTCAGATTATTTTAAGCAAATTTTGAATACATTTCACTAAATATTTTGAAGAAATTGATCCAGAAATATTAATAATGCCTATGCTGTGCTGAATCTACCAGTTATTTGTTAAATATTTAAATATCTATTTTTTACTTTTGTATAGATATTAAAGGGGGGCGGGGGGTTGCACTTTTTCTTGAATTTGACCTTAAGTTCACTCTTGTACATATACAAATATTATATTAATCAGAGCTAAAACTAAAAAATGCCTGGATATAATAATTATTTTTTAAAGTTGTCATGATTTAGATTACATACATAATAAATTGACTTCTACAAACACATTTCTCCTAAGTGTAGTACATTAAATAAATATACATTACAATACTTAAAAAATTAATATGTATACATTAGTTGGAAAATTTACATTTCAGTTCTCGTTATTCTTTAATTAAAGATTATAATTGGATATTTTGTTACTTAGAACACAGAAAATTTGCTTCACATATAATTTGTACACTTGAATTTTCTCTACAAAGCAGAAACTGGTAAATAAAACTAAATAGCTTTAGTCAACTCTAAATATGTTTTGGAGCAAAGTTCAACACAACTAAAACAATTAAAATTCACGCAGACATCAGTAAATGGTAATTGGAGTTCACAATTTTTTATGTGTTATTTTAATGAGGTTGACAATGACATGTTTTACTAAAAATATAAATTTAAACTTGGTGAAGAGCACCAAACACTAAAAACCTCCTATTCCATTGACAACACGAATTTTACATACATTAATAACCTTCAATACAACTGTAGCATTGTATACCAAACAGACTTAATACTCCTCAAGAGTGGTACTACACTAAAACAAATTTGCTAATTGATTCAACTGAAAAATAAAGTTATAAAATTAACTTAAAAATATCCAATTCAAATTTTCCGTCATGAAATTTAATATATTGAGAGTAACAGCTGAAATATATTTTAGTTGTTTAAATTTCTTGATACAACAACATTGACATTGAAGTGTGATGCCTTTTTTAAAAATATATATAAATATACATCATAAAGTAGTAAGATATATTCAAATCACAATAAAAATCCAATACAAAATACTTAAAACATAAATATAAAATTAAGAGAGAGGTTCTGCAAGTCGACCTTTTCTTAGCGAGTTATTAATGTTGAACACTACTTGGTGGAGGAACCCTGTAAAATAAAAGGCATCAACATTAATGTTTACTGCCATATTGTTTTGGGGTACAAGAAAATACACAGTGGTTGGGTGTTTTTGGAGGACAGGCATTAAAAAAAAGTAAGTAGTTATTGTAAAAAAGTAAATTAAAAAGGTGACTGCCTCTTAATACCCTTATTTAATTACGCTAATGGGGTAAGAATGAGGAAGATAAGTTTGAGATGAAATGTACCCACATTTTTGTGGAGGGAGAGTGGGAAACATTTATGGAAAACCTCTATTATACTTAACAGTGGTTCAAACCCTGGTCTTGTTTTCACCAATCCAGTCTAGCAGCACTTTAGACAAGTCTATCACTGAAGCAGGTCAGCAAACTGGTGGGTGTGTGTGTGTGTGTGTGTGTGTGTATGTATGTGTAAAGTCTGTTCAGTGTTGGAATTGTTTTCTGAAAGGTTTTTTTTCCTACCAGAAATCTATTATATAGGATATTGGTAGGAAAAAAGACTTAATAGAGTAATTCCCACCTTGAATGGGATATATATATATATAAAGGGAGAGAGAGAGAGAAAAAGATACAGATAGAGGGGTATATATAAAGAGAAAGGAATATATATATATATAGAGAGAGAGAGAGAGAGAGAGAGAGAGAAAAAAGTAAAATGATTTAATTTTCCTAAATAAGTTTTTTAATATTATTTAGTAGCGTGTCTTACTACCTGTTCGGACTATACGCTTAACTACTAATTATGCCAATGGTCTAGGAATTGAGAAGGTTGAATATAGAAGAAGTGAGCCAACATTTGCATGGAGGGATAGTTGAAAACCATTTAGGAGAAACCACCCTCAGTTCACCAGAGCAAGATTCAAACCTAAATCTCCCCGTCCTCGGCAGTCTAGCTAAATATGAAATTAGCGTGTTAGCTAACTATGCCACCAAGGCGGGTTCCTAAATATGAAGATAATTCTCCTATTAAACACGTCAAAATACATAATTCAGGGTTACCAATGTTTTCTACAATAAAACTCTGGGTTTTAGATGTACATTAGATTTTGATTAATTTGGGCTCCGGTTAATCAGGGCAGCCATTTATTTGAGGCCAGAAACCAAACGTGTATTTGGTCTGAATTACATCCGCTTATTTGGGCCAACTTGCCGCTTAATTGGGGCAGTGAAGGTAATGATTGAACAAACTGTGTGTAGATGGTAAACACGCTCAAAACAAGGGCCAGCTTCACTATCAGACTTAGTTTAGAATAGCTAGGCCCTCGAGGAGTACTAAGTCTGACTATGAAACTGGCCACATGTGGCAGTAGCCAAGTTAGTTATCGCGAATTTGTGCTGTGGGATGGTTGTGTTGCCTTTGTTCTATGTCGTGGTAGTCAGATTGATGATCGATCACCTTCAACGCCAAGATGAAAGTAATTAAATTTATGAGGAAACGACTAATGAACAAATTTCAGAAAAACACTTAAAGACACCAGAAGACTATAAAAAAATATGATTATCCAAATATGTGTTTTCATAAATATTCTACACCAAGTATGTATGTGCAGGTTTGTAGGCCTGGATAAACTCACCCAGTTTTTCTTTTATTCATAGCTAGACATTTTCTAAATACTTTTCACAAATAATAATTAATAACTAAATACACAAAAATAGGTTACAAATTTTCACAAGAGTATGAAGCGAACAAGGGATTTGAGCAGTATTTAATGCTATGTAGGCCAATCATATTAAAAAAAAAAAAGTTTTACACATATTTAATTCTATAGGGTTCAGGATTAGGAAGGCTGGGTTTAGAGGAAGTGCACCCACATTTGTGTGGAAAGCTTGTGAGAAACCACGGGGAAGGGGAGGGACCTCACTACACCTGACCAGGATTCGAACCCCAATCTCCCCATCAGAGGCAGTCAAGTCAATTGTAAGAATGACGCCTTAGGCCATGCGGCCACCGAAGCAGGTTTACATGTTATATAAAAGTTAATATCCATTTACAACAAAACTGTACTTGTTAACATTTAACATAAGTGAACCTGTTTTAAAATTAGCTCTGTGGTTGAAACTACTAAGTTAATTAGTTTGGTATTTTCTTGGTCATAAACACTCATAACTAGCTGTGATACCAGGAGAGCGAACACAATTTGGTCATAAACAATGATACCAATTCAACTGTGAATAAATATCTAATGCTTTTAGGTTATTTTTTATTGCTACACTCTGGTGTCGGTAATATAAGCAATTAAGTTAATTTACACAAAGGAATAGTATGACAGTGAAATTTTAAATAAATGTGTCAATGAATGGAAAATAGAAAAATTCCAATATGTAAAAAAAAAAAATTGGTTAATTGACATGTGGCCTTCTAGACTAATCAGGCTTGATACGTCTGCCAATTCTGATGGTATGACTTGAGTGAAAATTTTTGCTACACACTTAACTTCTAAATAAATAACTAATAACTAACTTCATTACTTACCTAGTGTGGAATACTAGTGGATTTCGTCTATATGGGTGAACACTTGAAACGTTACTTCTTACCTTCGGCCTTGACATTTTTAGTCCTGAAATACAATAAACCCACGAGAGACATTGACACAGATGGTCATCACACAATTATATAGTGAACTATATATATATTATACACTGGCCACTCGAACCCACCGAATCCTGACAAGTATTCGAGGATTCGGTGTTTTACTGGACTGATGGTCAAATCTTTCACCTCATAAGCAAAGCATAATATTTTTAATTAAAAAATACTTACTTAGGCCTACTTTAAAAGCACAAATAAAAATAAAAATAAAATTCATTTATCTGCATATTGAAAATAAACAACCTATTAAATAAGGTAAAGAAGAATAATATATAAAAAAAAAGATGTATCTTTGTAAAGTGTTCAGGTTAAAACTAAAACATTTGATCATATTCGCCGACGTCCAAGCAAATATCCATTTAAAACCATGTTCTTAATTTGGTAAGCTTTGGTAGCGCCAAAAAAAGAAAGTTTTTGGAATATTTTAAGGTGATAAATAAAATAAAATGTATAACCACTAAAAATAAAAACAGAAAAATTTGAAATGTAACTTAAGGATAAATTGAGTTACAAAACAATAATTTTTTAATGACACCATCAGACCTTTTATTGAAAATAAATTACAAGCAGCTGCAGGGCTATTATGCTGAAGAAAAAGGTTTTTGCAATCGTAAACTTGTAGACCATAGACTTTCGCATTAAAAGGCACACCCCTTTGCGAGAGCAAGGTTTCTGCATTTGTGCCAGAATAATGATAGGTTGTGCAGCCATTTTACCTTTGCTTTGTTTTGTGTTACGTTATGTTGAATTATTTATTTTTGACTATACTTTATTAGTGCTGCCTTGTTTATATATTCTCTTACAAAACTAATTATGTGTATATTTTTACTGTTATTTGCTTTGTCTAAGGCACATAATAAAATAATTAGTTACATTACTATATTCAGATTATCATCACTGGTTTTAATTCATTGTTTTCACCCCCATTTCATGAGGATAAGGATTGAAACTGCAACCTGTACGTCAAAAAATAAAATTAATCTAATACGATTACCAAAAAAACATGAATTATGGGTTTCTTTACTTTCAGACATCTTTTAGCTCTAAAGCATAAGCTATGTTAGTAACCCAGTGACAAAAAGACTGGACTGGTCATAAGACTGAATATATAATTATAATAATAATCTAATGCAAGCAAGAGATTTATTAAATTAAACTAGGTTAAGTCTTTCAAATACCTAAATAAAAATACATGCATAGCAATAGTTGTTCTATAGGTGTGTAAGAGACCTGCTATGGAGAAGAAAAGTCCCCTTGAAGTGTAAGGAAATGTTGTAGAGGGTGTACTTTGTACCCATTGTCACACATGGAGCGGAAACATGGACAATGAATGTATGAGAGACTAGGAAAGTGGAGGGCATAGGAATGAAGTTTTTGAGTAGCATATTAGCTGTTAGAGTACATGAGATAGTAGAGAAAGCAACACTGAGATGGTATGGGCATGTAATGAGGTTAGAAATAAAAAGGATAATAGAGAATCATGGGAAAAAGACCGCAAGGGAGGCCAAGAAAGATGGAAGGAGCAGATAAAGTGTTCAAGTGAGAGGAGGAGAATGGAAGCAATTAGGGGAAGAAGAATGGCGGGAGGAAGATAGAAGCATTTGACTAAATTGACCCGGCCACAGGCTGGAAGCAGATGATGATGTATTGGGAGTTCTGAATAATTATCTGATTAGTGGACGAATGAAATTTGGAGAGAACCTACAATTTAAAAAAAGAAATCTAAGCATTTTATTTGATATAAACTGTTACTCTATTCAAATATAATACAACTGCCTCGTAAAGTGAAAAGAGGTTTTCTTTAAGGACATGCAAAACTCAAATCTCAAAATTTCAAGAAAAAAAAAATTCTATCTCGTCCCGAAAGTTAAAAAAATTAATCTCGAAAAATAAAGAAATAAAAAAAAAGCAAATAATGGTCCTAAAAAACTTTAAAATAAATATATTTTCAATGCCATAAATACCCAAAACTAAGTTGCCTCCCCCCCAAAACAGCCTTTATTAGGAAATGGTTTGGTTATAAATATTGTTTTTCAAAATCAAACTTTGGCAATATAAGCTTTTACACAACAAAATTAATTGATAAATGGTGTTCATTGTAACTACCTATCACTATTTATTGATTGCATTTAAAATGTGTGAATTATATCTCGAGTGTTTGATAATATAACGCAAGTGCCATCTCACATGTAAAAAGGGAACTCTATGAACTATATATTTACTTCAATAAACACAATTTACATTTTTATACTTTCAAAGGAAGTTTTCTCGTCTCATTCTTGTGTCTCGATACTTTTTTATATCCCAGTCTAGATATTGTCTCGAATTGAAAAAATGGTTCTCGCACATCCTTAGTTTTCTTTATAGAGAAAGGTTTAAAAATTATTCTAATTATGCTAATTATTGAATTAAAGTTCAGATTGGCCTGATACTTTGAATTTATTTAACAAGTTAGCTCGAGTTCAGTCCTGAATTAAAGAACAAAGAGTTTGCAGACCCCTAATTAATATCATCACCATCAAACTATTTCCAGCCTGTGGCCGGGTCAATTTGGTAAAATGCCTCCATCTTCCTATATCCTTCCATTCTCTCCTCTCACTTGCACACTTTCTGTTATCTACTCCTCCCATCTTTCTTGGCCTCCCTTGTGGTCTTTTTCCTAAATCATTTCCAACATTTTCTATGGTATGGCATCCTCTCTTTTTAAATCCTCATTACATGCCTATATCATCTGTCTTGCTTTCTCATTAATCTAAATGTGTTTTTTGGCATTAAAATCTTCTTGTGGTGAACCTCTGATGAAAAACCAACAACACTCAAATGTGTGAGAATATATATATATCATTATAAATAGAGGCAGGTACTCACTTAATTTTACAGAGGCTTTCAGGTGACATGTACATGCGAACTGGAAGAACTATCATCATAAGCAAGCAAGCATGCAAGAAAAGAAAAGGTACATTATTTGTGTTACATGTCAGCAAATAAACTAACCGCTAACAAGAAGATGGATAGAAAACATGTAAAAGGAACAAACACAATATGGCTTTTACAGTGAAGAGAAGAACACAGTTCACACGTTAAATTGCTACCATTAGGAAAAGAGGTAGTGGCTGTCTCTAAGAAAATCGGTCGTTACCACCCATTCCCCGGCTTAGGGTTCATTCTGTAGAAACTTATCAGGAAGGAGTGTGAAACGTGCAACATAACTTCCTTAAATAGGAACATGGAAAAACATTATATAGAACAAGGATTTCTAACTTAAGGTGCGGCCGAAGGGAACGAAAGTATTTTTACAGTTTTTATAGAATTATATATTTTTGGCCAAAATAAATCAAATATTTCTCCAGTAGCAATATAGTGTTTAGTTTTCTGCACATGATAATATCAACAGATCTTGAATATCTGACAAGGGTATCCTGGAATATTGTCAAAACTTTTTCTCTTTTTTTTTGACAATATTCCAGGATACCCTTGACAAATATTCAAGATGTCGATATTAGCATGTGCAGAAAACTAAATAAACTCTATGTTGCTACTGGAGAAATATTTGACTTATTTTGGCCATAAAAAAAGTAATGCTATAAAACTGTAAAATTACTCGCGCTTCCTTCTGCCGCACCGCACCTTAAGTGCCACTCTTTAATCCACAAGTCTGGTGGTGCGCATCATAATCAGCTAAGGGGTTGAAGGAATAAGGACTCACGTGGATACACAAGTTATTATTAAAATAGAGTATAATTAAGATTAGAGTAGATTACTTTATTAAGAAACTTCATGGCCCGCACAAAAAGAAAGCCCCTGATATTGAAAATACAGGAAAAGTTATTTGAGTTAATAGAGAGATATGATAAAGTATAGATAGCACTAGTATTGGAAAGAGGAACGAAGTTTGTACTTCACATTGCGGCTTTAGGAAGTCACTTTGTACGTTTCACACAAATCGGGAATAGACAAAAAAAAAAGTAGATCAACAGATATAAAATTTTAACTTTTTTTAGTTTCATTTTTATAATCATATATAAGTAATCACATTAAGTATTTATATTTTTGAAAAGTTTTAAAGTTTCAAATATATTTAATTTTTAAATATATCCAGAAACTCAAAAATTAAGATATCATGTTTCTGATAGTTAATAATTTGATTCTATAAAATATGAATGAATTTTTTATTCAAATAAAATTTAGAATCCATGGTGAAGCACACAACAAATTTGAAACTCGTGGGCTGTGTTTAAAGTAACAGCTGCAAGATTTTACTTGTAACATTTCTCTGGCTATTCCGATAAATGAAAGAGGCAGCACGAGAATTCAAACGGAAAGTAAAGGTGATTAAGACAAGAAATTGAGTTTGGAACAACTTTGACAATGGCTGGTCTTCTTTGATAAGCAGTACTAGGAGCCTTGTTTAAATTTTTAATTGTGAATTGTTTTATTGTTTTGTAAACTGCATGTAAAAGAAGAAAGACAGATTGTCTAGTATGACCTTGACCTACCTTGAGCAGGCACAGATTTAGAAGTGATTCCATTGGCCGTTTTAGAGAGTCCCAAGGGTATCCTAGGACTAACAATTTTCATGTTCTTTCCTTGGACACCGGGCAGTATGGGGGTTTTCTGTAATATAGCTGGTCTCTTTAGAGGAATTATTATTCTGTTCTCCTTGTTGGGGTTTTCTTTATTGGCAGCTACTGTTTTCAACCTCGGTGAAAATCTTTGGCCAACAGCTGGAAGAAAACCAATATGGTGTAAACATGTTTTGACAGCATAGTATTTTTATTTCTTAAGCATATTTAATGTACACTTTACAAACTAGAACAATGTCTTCCAACTTGACCAGTCAAATTCTCGACTTTTTCCCTGATCATTTCCTAAAACTCCCAACTCAAAATTATGTCCCACCCTTCTACACCCCCCACACTTTTTCTTAATTTTTTTATGAATAATAATAATAATAATAAGTTTTAAACTTTAGATAGACAATTTTTATTTGTATTATCAAGGAATTAGAAAATTATAAAATATATTAAACAGCTACAAAATAAAAAAGTTTTAATCACATTCTAATTTATTGATTATTATTATTCATTAGTTTAATAACAATTGCACAAAGACTTTGAGCACTTCAAAAGGCTCATTCAAGAGTCAGTTCTCGGCTAAATATTTAAAAATCCTATTTAAAGTTTGTAGTACAAAATCCTTATAGAAAGTAATGCTAAATGTTTAAATAGGTTTGATTTAAATTACTGAAATAATTGTTTCAATATATTGTTTTAGACTATCAACAATTTAAAATATTAAAACTGTCAAGAATATTTTTATTGTTACCACGGAATAAGTAAAATGCACATTTCTAAACTGATACAAGAAACAATCCTAACTATATTCTCGGTGTTGCAAAACTACCCTTAATACCGTGAATCGCCCATCATGGGCCTGTATTAGCTAACCAGCACAAATCTGCACCAACTCAAGTATAAGAACGGCACCATTTTATACCTAAAATGCTCCTCTTTTTATTTGCTCCAATTCCATATTCGCCAAATATGGCACAAACTGGTGAAAAAAGTAATTTTTACGTCACAATAACATCCTTATTTGCACTTTTTTTTAACCAATACAAGTGAAGAATTTACTTAAGTCAAGTCAATATATACTTTTTTAATGAAATTGGTAAACAAATACAAATATTAAGCATTTTTCTTATTATCTAGCAATGAAATTAGACTTGGCATCCATTAAAAATTATTTAATCATATTATTTATAAAAACTTTAAAATATTTTTAAAATAATGTACTTACATGATATTTAATCTATGAATTTACTGGAATACAAAACCTCTTTGAATATTGAGAAATATTTCATGGTTTGTTTTATTTTTATAAAAATGAAGGAATCCCATGACGATATGTTAATGTAAAATGCAACAACATCAAATAAGTAAAAGCTTTATTACAACTAGAGTTGGGTCAAATTTACCCTTTTACGAATCCGAATCTTGGAAAGAATGTTTAACAAACGAGGTAAGAGAAATAATATGGAATGATAGAAAATAGAAATTTAGTAACTATATATATTGCTATAATCAGTTCATTAAAACATTTCCACATTTAGTTAAGAGTTAAATTAATGGTCTGAATAATGTTCTCTAAAATGACCCTATCGAGTCGAAGGTGGCTGCAGAATCCGATAGCTTGTGATCTTAATTGATCACACATATGTAGTCAATTATTTCCACACATCCATCAGACTCGGCCTTAAAATATGAGTGACAAGAGACGATTCCTGGATAGCTCAGTGGTTAGAGCATTGGCGTACTAAGCCAAAGGTCCCAAGTTAAATTCTCATCTCCAGGTGTAATTTTTCGATTCAAAGAATATAATATTTAGATGTCGCTATAACCGTAATTGGCAAATATAATACCTTTGATATTTAATCGTTTTTTTTTTTTTTTACTATTAAAATATTTAAGGTTTCAAATGATGTATTTAATCAACACAAGCTTGACTTAACTATTAGGAGGGAGTTTTATGAAAAGCTCTCTAGAGATCAACTCGAATTAAGAAAAACCTGAGCCCACAGACCCCTACAAATTAAAATTCAAAAAAGATTTTGCTATAAATTATTTGATCTCTAATTTGATATTTTCTAGAATCTATGATTCTCAAATATCATTTAAGGATTAGACTATTCTAAGGATCCATTCTTAATTACAATTATAACTAGATTAGATTGCTTGCAAGACGTATGATATTTTGATTCCTTTTCTATTAACTGCATTACATTTGACACAATATATTCTGAGACATTACTATAACGTTCCTGCATCTTATTTTTATAGTTAATACAGATTTAAGCACATCTATTTCCTGCCTAGAGGGAATTCAAGCCCTGGCTGAGTGAATTTTTACAATAAAATGTTTTGTACCTTTATGTCGTACAACAGTGCTAGGTGGGTTCATTCTTGTCTGTAGTCTGTTACTCTTTATATTTGAGTTGGGACAAGGTTTCTTTGTTGGAGACGGGAAAAGAAAAGTGGTGTCCAAAGGACTAGTAATCTGTTCTTTCCCTAGAAAGTCTTTAGCGGCCCTACTGACCGACTCGTCAGTTTCAGACGCAGGTACTAACAAGACAGTCGTGTCGGACCTAATATCAGAGTCACACGTTTTACTGGTGGATAACACTCTGGTCTTGTTAAGATCATCTTGCGACTGCTTCAACTTTGACCAATTGCTGTACTTTGGCGATTTTCGGGGGCCCTCCTTGTCCCACGCACAAGAGGAGAGGAAGGTCAGTTCCTCCAAGTCATAGGAGGGAGTGTGTACGGCCAAGACCTCTCCATCCTCGAGTGAGTTTCTTTCAAACGAAATGGTTTTCTGTGCTGCCAACATCTTGACAAGTTGCTAAAACAATTATTTAAGAATGATCAATAAAATAAATTTTCTTGTGCACAAATTAAATACCAAATTGATTTTTTAAATAAATAATTACCATAGAACTAATTGATTTCCCACCAAATAGAAGCAATTTGGTTTGGTTGAAATTTAATCAATTTTGTCATCATGTCTTAATACCTATTCAGGTTATAAGGATAGTCTGTAATAATTACGCGAATGTATTAGGAATGAGAAAGGTAAGGTTTTAGAGGAAATGTATGCCAACAATTTCCCCGGCACTCTTAGACGAGTATGGCATGTTAGGCCATAAGACCACTGATAGAGATTAGTGTTTTTTTACTTTTCATAAAATAATATGGTCTAAAGTGCTACTCTCAAAATAGAATAGACTGTCAAATACTGGGAGATGAGGGTTCAATCCCGGTTAGGAGCACGGAGGACAATTTTTCCCTAAATGGTTTTTTGGTCTCCTTCGACCCAAATGTGAGTAGACTTCCACTAAAATTTAACCCTCACAATCCCTAGTTTATCAGTGTAATTAGTATATAGGTGTGTAACCTGAACAGATAATAAAACGTGATGCTAAAAAAAAAAGATTTCTAAAATAATGAAATTTCTGTGCAGTAGAAGCTCTTTGATAAGCCCATCTCCAGTAAAAGAAATTACAAAGAAATGACTGAACAGAATTTGACAAATGAACATTCATTTTAAAAATTGCCTGTAAAAATAGTGGCCTAAAACGAAAACCCAATTTTCCTGGTGAATTTTCTATCCTTTCCTTCTGTGTGGGCATATTATTTAAAAATAATATCAGCTCAATAATTGTTACTTGTGTGGTTTGGTGAAACGAATATATAGAGATCTGGGAAAGGGGTTAAATTCAAAGTTCTCATCGGGGTGTGAAGGGGACAAATATGTTTGTATTCAAATTACCCACCGAAAACTATATATAAATGAAAACTAATAGCCTTTGGCGAGTAGACTTAACTAAAAAGTGAGTGAGGGCTTATATGAATCCATTCCCAATAAAAAGTTTGAAATTAATTTTAGCGCAATAATCTGCAGCCATTGCTGCAACAGCCCACTATTTATATATTTTTGTTAAATTAATGACCTTATTAGGTGAAAATACTTGTGTTTTTAGTTTTCTGTACAATAAAGTTAAATAAATATGATAATATTATGAGGTTGGAGAAATAATGGTCTAAGAAATGTTCAAGAATCTAAATCAGGAATTGAAGAATCAAGGTTGAACTTAAGAATCTCTCCTAAGAACACTTTATATACCCCTTATGCATAGGCCTTAGGCTTGCCATATCACTCACTTTACATACTAATTCCTATGCCATATAAGGTAGATTTTAGATCAAAAGTTTACTTGCGTAAATTAAAGTTATGAGATATTTTTTGTTACAACAGAGCTAAATTACAGTATTTTTTTTACAACTGTTTATGGACCAAAATCAATCTATTTTTAACAGCATCTGTAGCATTAAAGTACAGTATTTTGCATGACATTGATAGTAATCGGAGCAATTCTATAAATATTAACTGGCTCTTTTCCTTAATCATGAGGATGTTTCTAGTGTAGTAAATAGATAAAATATCCTCACCTCGTAATTGGCGTCCATTGCAAGTGTGATCCTCCCACTTCCTTTAAGAATCAAATAGTAAGTCTTCAAAGTGTCACAAAGGTTCATAATAATGTTATTCTGGTATTCACTATCATGATGTTGATTTATGATAAGACCCTTCATGTGATCGACCTGCAGGTTCATGTCTTGCACTTTGAGCTAAGAACAAATAAATACGACAATTAGGATAAATTTAACATCACCAGGATTTTTAACTGTGGAAGTATTACCAGTAGTTAAAATAAGGGTGTGAAATATTTCACTTATTAAAATTTGAGGTAAGCCAAATTGAATATGAAAACTCTCTAGTAGCAAATAAACCAATGTTATGGCAATAATACACAGCTCTCAAGGAATTATATATATATATATATATATATATAGAGAGAGAGAGAGAGAGCACCCAGACATTTTTTAAAGCGCAGTGGCCTAAATGCTGATGGATTAAAAAATTGTGCCATAATTCGCTAGAGATCAGATTGGTCCTACATTTGTTATATTGGTCTAAACGTAATTTTGAATTGTTCATAGGTGTCCTATCCGCCACTAGTCCTGAGAAATCGAGTGTTCAAAAGTTAATTTTGCCACAGAGAAAATTAACCATCGGGACCAATTTGTCCTATTCTTTGGCAAAGAAAAAAGAAGAGGGGACAACGTAAATAATGTTTATTGGAATAAATATAGAGTTTAAATAATTCTAACGGTTCCTTTTGAAATTCGGGCTGGCGCCTGCTTTGGGTTATTTTACTCTAGCGCCAAATTCAGACTACGCTGATGTTTCGTGTTAACACACATCAACATTTCACAACACAACACATCAGCTTCAAGTGATTACACTGCTCTGATGTATTTTATTGTTTGGACATGAATGGTTGTCAGTTGACTTCTAGATTCTGATCTGAGCAAAACATTTTGGGAACGATTTGTTTGATCAAATTTTCAAATGGACAGTACTAAAATGGATGAAAGACTATTAGCCAAACTTGAAGAGGAGGAGATTGTAGCCGCTATTAGTACATTTTTGGAACACACAAGAGTAGATACATCCAATAATGTTGAGAGGGGTAAATTTGATGAATTTCATATTTTATGGCCAGAACTTTTGAAAGATTTAGTGTGTTTCAAAATGCACACCAGAATGTCAATAAAAGAGTTTTATATTCTTCAATATCTAACAAAAATATAATTTTAAATTGAAAAAAACTTTGTGTCATGTCAACATGTCCGACGAAAATCAGGATGTCCAAATCTTGGGCTGATACGTGTCCCAACATGTTAACACGCATTTCAGAATCAAATAACACATAACATGTCCCAACAGTGTTAGCACTTCAATATAATATATTGGGATATTTTCCCCACTAAACTGTCATAACACATGTTAACACGAAACATCAGTCTAGTTTGAATACGGCTTAAGATATAATTCATATTTTTCATCGGGAATCTGAAAAAAGAACGTGGGGTGGGGGGAATGGGTACAAGAAAACAATAAACTTAACCAAAACCATTGATGCAAGTAAAGTTTGTATTATGCTGTTTAGTGTTAATATTTACCGCAAACTTTTTGTTGAGTAAAAATTCATTGCACGTTGTTTCATCCTCAAAATTGTTCCCCTCTTTGGCTAAGAAATTTTCTTCCATATCCAAATCCTTTAGTTTGGTCCAAAACTCGTTCAGGTTGCTGATTATGTTAATTTCTTGAGCAGAGAAACGGTCAAGTGTTGCTTCCATTTTACTTTGAGCCTAGAACATGTTAAAAAGTTGTTTTTTTATTATTGAAACTTAAATGTCGGTACCAGTATTAGCAATTTTTTTGAAAATCTTATTTTGATTTATTTGGGGTATTTAATGTGCACTTTGTGAACCGATCGATCATATAAACACAAAAGAATTTATATGAGCAAGAACCAAAGGGCCTACCAATTTTGCCGGGGAAAGGTATTTTCAAATGCCTTCCAGGGTTCTTTTAAATGTCACAACCAACATAGTACCAACATATTTATTACTCTTCTGAAAGGAAGCTATGCTACAGATTTTTTTACTATTAAAGAAAGAACAGCTGGTCCCGGGTGGGTTTGAAGCCCCAGACATTAAATCCCGAGGTGAGTACTTTGCTCCAATACCACCGAAGTCAACTTGAGTTTTAGTACCCGTTCGGGTTTGTACACATACTTGGATTACGCTAAGTTAGAATTCTTAGAGGGTATGTACCCACATTTGCATGGAGGGAGTGGGGAAATCATTTAGATAGAACCACCCTAAGCATACCTAACCAGAATTCAACTCCAATCTTACCATCGCCGGCAATCCAATCTAATATGGGGAGTTTCGCGTTTGATAACGCAACCTCAAGTGAAAGCAAATATTTAAACTAAGGGAATATGTGGGATTTTAAGAAAACCAACAAACATTTGTTTAACTAATAATAATAATAGTATTTAGCACCGCGTCTTACTACCCATTCGGGTTATACGCTTTAAGTACTAATTACGCTAATGGATTAGGAATTGGAAGGTTGAATTAGAGGAAGTGAACCCGTATTTGCGTGGAGGGAGAGTAGAAAACCACCCCCAGTTCACCCGACCGAAATTCGAACCTCGATCTCTGTCCTCAGCAGTCGAGCTCAACACGACAAGTGTGTTAGCCAACTACGGCACCGAGGCGGGTATTTGTTTAACTAGAAGATGGGGAAACACAATTAAGTCAAATTACCATAAAGACAAAATTATTAGAGTCTAAAATCATATATTAAGATTAGGAATAGGTAACTTTAATCCTTTTTTTTTTGTTACATCCATTACTGTTTTGTGGCCCAGGTAATTTTTTATTTTATTCGAGCCATATATTTTCCACTACTGGCTGGCTAGGGCTGCCGTAGCTTTAGATGCCTTATAATCTAACTTAAGATTAGGACAAGAACATCCAGTCTCCGGCTGTTAATTTATAAAGTTGATAGGTTAAACCCATATTTTCATCAATAATAAATTTTCAGCCGTGTTGGGAATCAAACCCAAGACCCCTTATCTCAGTAGGCAGACACCACGCTACCAGCTGAGCTAAGGTGTCGGACAAGCCTACCCAAATACTTAAGATTTACTACCTTGTAAATAAAATTCACCTTTGCCAAATCAACAGAATTAATACTAAGGAACGCCAACCGTCTAGCTGCTAGGTCCTTCAGTTGTATCTTGTGTTGTAAGGTCTTCAATTTCATTTCATACTTGAGAATGTTAGAATGGATAGATAACCTTCTCCTGTACAGGTCAACCACTCTGTCCTTCCACATCTTTATTTGTTTATTTTTGCTGCTGACGGCAAGTTTCTTAGGACTGAGAACAGCGAGTGGCAGCCCTGTGGTTAGCGAACTAGCATATGATTGTGGAGGTGGGGTCGATGAAGCAGCAAGTGGTTGTGATTCAGAGGTTGGTGGTTCAACATGTGATTGCGTGATTGAAGTTGAAGGCCCAGCGGCAGGTAGCAGTTTAGAGGTCTTGGGCGCAACAAGTATTTGGGGGCTCAGTTTTTTAGTGGGGCCAAGCCTGTCCGGAGCATCACCAAAAGCATCTTCATAGGCTTTTAGTTTTGCCTTAAGCATGGCATTCTCCTTTTGTAGTTCCTCCATAACTTTGGTGTAGTGAGGGTTAATATAACCTTGGACAATATTCTTTTTTGGCTGAAACAATAATAGATCAGAGTGGTTTCTAGTTCTTTTATGTAAAATGGGTTAAATGGTTAAGTTTTAATATGTTTACATGCATTACTGTTTCCAGCCTGTGGCCTGAGTCAATTTCTTATTCAAGTCATGTTTTCCACTAACGGCTTGCTAGGCCTGTCGTAGTTTCATATGCCTTATAATTTAACTTAAGACTAGGACAAGCACAAAATCCAGTCCCTGGACGTTAATTTATCAATGTTAGAGGGTAAACCCATATTTCACCAATAATAAATTTTTCGGCCATGCCAGGAATCGAACCCGGGACCCTTATCTCAGTAGATGGACATGATATCGACTGAGCTAAGGCAACAGATACAGCCCAAAAATATACACCAGTAACTAGTTGCGCTAAGAAAACTTTTATTGGTTTACCTTTGACTTGATTTTCTTTGCCCTTGTGGCGTACTTGAGTGTATTATATGTGTCCTCATACGAGTTATTGCAAGGTGCGACATTGGCAATCATGACAGTCTTACAGTTCCCACCTAAAGAGTCTTTCAAGAGGCGGGTCAGCTTGGAATCACGATAAGGGATATGCTTCAAACCGTCGGCCAAGCTATTGATGCAATTACCTGGAAATAAGCAATACAAGAGTGGAGCTTAATACTGGTGGCTGTTTCAATAATTCAACATTAGATTAAGAGATAGTGTGGGCAACTAGCCGAGTGACACTGAAGAATAAATTGTTTAAATAAAACTAGGCGTGTGTCAGGTACTCGGGAAGTGTGGTAGAGGAAACGAGAGAAATTGAGGAGAGAGGGAGGCAAGCGAAGACCATTTACAAAAGCGTCAGAAGTCTGGTCTGGGGTAGAGATGTGCCGCAGAAATGCAAAAGAGCGATGTACAGGCTGTACTATGTTCCAATATAGCAGTATGCATCAGAAACCTGCGTTACGAAGGAAAGGAACAGGATACAGCCAAGCGACATTAAATTTCTGAGTAGTAGTCTGAGAGTGACTGGGAGAAAGAGAGAGGGAGAGGGGGGGGGNGATAGGATAGAGAAGATGAGATTGAGGTGGTATGAACATGTGAAGGGGATGCTAGAAATTAAGGTGTGGGGTGGGAGGACAAGAGGAAGACTTGAACAGGTGGCTGAAGGGAATGCGAAAGAACGAGGAGAGGAGTGGATTGGACCGGCGTAAAAAACGATAAGTGGTGGGAGGAGAGTGAATATATATAGGCTAACGTTCGAGACAGACCTTGCAGGAAACTGATGATGATGTGTGAAGTCCACTTTTTCAGTTCAAAGTGAACTCAAATCAAATATACGAAATATTCACAAAGTTTAAATGGTTTTTGTTAAATGTTTTAAATTTTAAAACATATTATATTGTGGTTATTTAAATAACTTTATCCACTAAAATCATTTAGAAACAATATTAAGGCACAGTAATGTTTGTAATATTTAATTACAATCTAATATATCAAGGTATTATAACATGCAACTTAACTACTTCAGGTTTTGTATCCTGACTATTAATTTGTAATGAATATAACAGCTACAAATTGTATTAATTGAACATAAATTAGTATTTTAGCTAGAAATATTGTTAATGGCAAAGCTTAATAATTGTCAATGCCTGTTTTTTTTTATAGAGCAAAGTTGAGGCTGATAGTTGTATCGAAGACCAAGTCAAAGTTTCGGAGTTTCACCTATCCCTAATACAAGGTTTTCATACATTTTTGATTCAAGTAAACTAAATCTACTCATCAAGGCAACTTTCTTTATATGGTGTCCACTCAACTTGACCAATAAAATTCCCAATTTCCCCTGATCATATTATTAGCACCTCGTCTTACTAACCGTTCAGGTTATACGCACTTCCCCTGATCATTTCCTAAAATTCCAAATTCAAAAGTATGCCACATCCTTCTACCACCTCACCCCCATTTCTTTATTAATCTCTTATATGAAGCATAAGCTTTAGAATCCAAATAAAAATGTTTTTTATGTGTATTAACATAATCAATTATAAAATATATTACACAGAAAAAAAAAAAAAAAA
>CABEEJ010001484.1:69782-81557 GCA_901482245.1 Timema douglasi
CCCCCCCCCCCTCCCCCCCTGTCCTCGGTAGTCTGGCTCAACACGAAACTAACACGTTAGCTAACCACACCATTGAGACAGGTGCATAGCACTAGTTAAAACATCAACATGCTTATTGCACTACTGCCTTTCAAATGATTTATCAATTGATTTCCCGGCAAATATTTATCTGATTACCAAACTCTTCCTTCACCTCTGACAAGACATCTTGTGAATGTGAGGAATGCCAGGCCTCCACCGTGGTTCGGATTCCACGTTAAACTGTAGGTCCTCCATTTCATCTCACAATCACCCTACCATTACACATTAGCGTAAGTGCGTATAACCCGAACGGGTAGTAAGACGCGGTGCTAATAATAATAATCAATTGATTAAGTTAAACTATTTAATGGTTTAGCTCTGTACACTGGCTCAATTGTTTACCTACTTTCCTGAATCCCTTTACCAACTGTGATGGGCAATGTGTTTTTAAACTAGCTTATACCGATTATATAAAAAGAAATATTTAATTTAACATTAATAATTATTTGTAATATGCAACATAAAAAATAATCAATGAAACCATGAACATATTAAACCAAGCACTATTCATTACTAAATCATGATTAAGAAACAAACCCTAGGAGTTGAAATATCTTAGTCAAGATCAATTTTCAAATCTCCTCAATTTTTTTAGTCCTCAAAGCTCTAGTCTGAGAGATCCATAGTTCTAGTTTTAAGTTATTATGAACATTGTTTACTAGCAAAAGTACCCTGTGATAACCAAGCAATGGATTGCGTTGATACCCCCTCTCCTAGTATTGCATTTCTTTGCTTCAAACAGACAGAAGAAAATAAACCTTAATTTTATTTCTTCTAAACCAGTTTATGACTAATTAAAAGAAAATCAAATATAAATTTTAAAATCCCTGTTTCAAGGTGCATATTATGTTCGTGCAGAGCGGCTATTAATTTTAAAATTGCAGCCCTGTTCGTGCTCATGACCGACAGATACACAAACTACTAATTTTATTAATCATTTTAATAAGATAGGTAGAAAGATGAGTTTGTATACCACGCATTTTACCCATCCAAACAAATTAAATCATTAACTTACACCTAAAATAAGCCAATACCAAACAGAACACAAAAATTCTTACCGGAGCAATTGTAACCTTCAAGAACAGAAGCTATAATTTCCTTTGTACTGGATTCATAGATATCAGAGTTCGTTGACTCGTAGCCAAAAACACAGTCAAATAAAAAATTCAACTCCTTGTTCTGTTTTTTGGCAATATCTCTTCGATTCTGTTTTACACCTTGGTAGAAGAACGAACGCTCATCACTTTTTGGGTCAAATATTAGCATTGAATCGTCAACTACCTGGATTATCTCCCTGAAATAAATATCACACGCAATCACTGTCAACTCCAAGACCAATTTGTTCTTGGTATACCAATTAGTGTGCAGCAAAATTTAACATACTATTTTAAAAGTAAATGTGTTAACACTTTGTGTCGTTAATGATACAGTAATGTCAACTGACCACCATCGACAAGAAATTATCACTTAGGATCACACTTAATTTTATGTTATTTTAATTTTAAGTTATATTATGAATCATATGAAGATAAGACAGGCCTAGCAAGCCGGTAGTGGGAAATATATGACTTGAATAAAAAAAACTGTCCACAAGCTGGAAACAGTAATGGATGCAAAAGTACTGTAAAAAAAGATATGCTGTAAATTTATAACTTCAGTACATATAAAGGCCGCATTACAGGTAGGTAACGACTTCCCCATGTGCTTCCTCGTGGATAGGTTTCTGGAGGTTAGCAACTATTACATATAACAACGTCCCCATCATTTTCCACATGAGTAGGTCTATTGGTGGGTGGAGTCTTAGTGACAAGATGTCTGATGGCAGGGAAGAAAACATGGCATAGTTTTGTAAAGGTCAATTACGGTACTTAAAAACTCCTTGGCGTAACAACAAAAATCTGCCGCGTTTAAAAAAAAATGAACAATCGCAAACCTACAAGTTGCCCCTTCACAACAAGAAAACAATGACTGCAGTTAAAAACACTGATAAGGGCCGGCAGGAAAACATGCGTGACTGGAGCATGTATAATAGAGTGAGTTGACGTGGAGAAGCCCAAGCTGCTATTAAAGCAACCCCTTCCCTACAAGGTAGTCGTTACGTGCAATGCGGCCTTTAGTGTTATACATCAGTCAAATAAATCCTAGTTTTTTTTAAAACTCATTCAACTGCAATTATAAATTTGTGAAAATACTGTCCCCTCGTTGACCCTTACATATTCTAATGCTTATTCCTAACAAGCTTCAGTACCAATTAGTTTGAATTAACGAGGTTCTACTGTGCTGTATACTATTTAGTTTGGATTAATGAGGTTCTACTGTATTGTATACTATTTAGTTTGGATTAACGAGGTTCTACTGTACTGTATACTATTTAGTTTGGATTACCGAGGTTCTACTGTACTGTATACTATTTAGTTTGGATTAGCGAGGTTCTACTGTACTGTATACTATTTAGTTTGGATTAATGAGGTTCTACTGGATTGTATACTATTTAGTTTGGATTAACGAGGTTCTACTGTACTGTATACTATTTAGTTTGAATTAACGAGGTTCTACTGTGCTGTATACTATTTAGTTTGGATTAATGAGGTTCTACTGTATTGTATACTATTTAGTTATGGATTAATGAGGTTCTACTGTACTGTATACTATTTAGTTTGGATTAGAGAGGTTCTACTGTACTGTATACTATTTAGTTTGGATTAGAGAGGTTCTACTGTACTGTATACTATTTAGTTTGGATTAGCGAGGTTCTACTGTACTGTATACTATTTAGTTTGAATTAACGAGGTTACTACTGTGCTGTATACTATTTAGTTTGGATTAACGAGGTTCTACTGTATTGTATACTATTTAGTTTGGATTAACGAGGTTCTACTGTATTGTATACTATTTAGTTTGGATTAGCGAGGTTCTACTGTACTGTATACTATTTAGTTTGGATTAGTGAGGTTCTACTGTACTGTATACTATTTAGTTTGAATTAACGAGGTTCTACTGTACTATATACTATTTAGTTTGGATTACTGTACTGTATACTATTTATTTTGGATTAGTGAGGTTCTACTGTACTGTATACTATTTAGTTTGGATTACTGTACTGTATACTATTTGGATGGAAATGACAAACCTAAAATTGTTTCCCAGTTCTTTCGAGTTTGGCGGCCGAACTCGCACTATCACCTTCATAGTGCTCGTTCCCTGGGCCTGATCAACTCCATTCTGCTGCAAGTTTCCGCTACGGCGTTTAGCTGTTTTCCTACGATTAGCAGGAGAAACAGCTTTCTCCAAATCCTTTTTATTAAAAACCATCTTGAGATCTATGAAAAAACAATTACATCAAACCCATTTCAGAGGTTACAAAAAAAACAACACATTCATAATCCATTGAAATAGTGAGAAATTTGGTAAATTTTGTTAAAAAATTTATTATTTTACCATACTTCAATAAATTATGAGCAAAACCAATAATGTGTTTTAATTTAGTAGCCTAAGCTTACATTTTAAAATTTTTATTTCTACAAATAGAAAACTTAATTCTGAACCTTAAAAAAAAAACCGCTCTAGCTATAAAATTACATTTTTTTTACAATATCTCAAACTTTAATATCTATTTTTAACAATTTGTGGTAAATAGCCGCCGAAGTTTACGAAAAGAAAAATATATACAAAATTAAATCTTATATATTTATTTACCATCTAAGGTATTTAAAATTCTCTATTTGAGCTGGAGAATAGATTTTTTTTATCAGCAAAAGGAATGCAATTGTTAACTGAAAAAATTAATCTGCAGAAACAAAATCCATAAAGGTGACCTGGTGGTCTAGGGGTAAGGTGTCTGACTTCTGTGCTGGAGTCCGGGGTTCAATCCTCGGTCCCGGCATAGATTTATCTGATTACCAAACCCTTCCTTCACCTCTGACAAGACATCTTGTGAATGTAGAATGCTAGGCCTCCACCGTGGTTCGGATCCCACATTAAACTGTAGGTCCTTCATTTCATCTCACAATCACCCTACCATTACACATAAGCGGGAGTGCATATAACCCGAACGGGTAGTAATATGCGGTGCTAATATTAATAATAAAAACCATAAAATTAAATTCTGTTGAAATTATTTGCATTTACAGAACTAAAGATGCTCATTTTGACCTGAAAGATGTATTAATTTTATTCACTATTTTTATATCTATAGTTTTTACTCTTCTATCTTAATTTTTTAAATTCCTAACTTGGTTTATCAACGTTATTGATTGTGACTAAAATGATCACCTTTTTCTAAACTTTGGCATAGTTTTAACTACCAGGAACGATCCCTAACTAATTAAAGAATAACTAAAGTTAATCATCTAAATGTCAAGTTGGCAAAACACAGGAAATAAAGTTTCCTTAAGTTAAAAAAGTGGCTTGTGAGACATGATATTTTAGCTTCCAGAAAACCAAAGGGCCTACCAATTTTGCCAGGAAGGGTATTTTCCAACCCTGCACTCTTCATTTCATCATTATATTGCTACAATATCCTTCAAAGGTTTAAATAACATGTATCAGTAATAATTATTTAATATATAAAACAAAATAAAAAATTAACACATTTGAGATTTATAATTTTAATCTACTTCAAAATTTAACCGATGATATTATTGTTAGTGAGGTTCAATGCAAATCACAATTATGAAGAATAAGCACTTATTACTGCTGAAGCCTTCGTACAGATAAAGAGAAAAGAAAATCCGAAACAATACCACCATGATAAGGGTGGTGACAGAAAACATGGGACTAGCCAATCCGAATACGCTAAGTCAAACTGTTATGGAGTGTTAATATTGGTATTGTCTGATACGATTACTACAGTAGCCACATGGCTTTTTGGTGCCGACTGACCGCTAAAAGCTTTGAAACGTTATCAGACCAAATTACTTATCCATGGTGTCTACTCAACTTGACCGATGAAATCCCCGACCTTTTCTCTGATCATTTCCTAAAATTCCCGACTAAAAAAGTATGTCACATCATCCTAACTCGCATCCCCCCCCTCTCCACCCTCAGTTTTCTATTAACCTTTTTTATGAATAATAATAAACTTTAAAATTTGAATATTTTTTTAATTCGTATTAAAATTGTTTACTAACAAAAAAATGACATAATTTACTGATTTAATGATTATCGTATTTCATATTTTGAGTAAAATATCATTTTCCCGGATTTTTATTGTGATTTATCAAATTCCCGACTTATTCCCGTTTTTTCCCGATCACTTCAAATTCCCGACTAATTCCCGTTTTCCCGGATGGTAGACAACCTGTTATCGCTACGCCGAACCATATGATTTGCAAAAACATGTGTTTAGCAGTTGTCACTTCTGATGGTCAAAATTTAGGTATACACCTAAATGTTGACTGTTGGAAGTCAGCTGTGAGCTGTCAATCAGCACCAAAGAAGCCATGGGGCTACTGTAGCTCTGGTGAGAGTGTGGTATGGACTGAGGAGTTAATTAACAATACACCATTTTAAACAGTATTCTATCGTCAATGAAGAGCAAGATGTACCTGTTCCAAAAGGTTTCACAGCAAGACTTTGTTCCAAGTAACTGTTTCATTGTTATCGACACATATCTCTACCTTCAACTACCGGCTCTATCAACTTGCTATCAAGTTCACACCATGTAAAAGTGAGTTCTCATGTGTCATTTTCTAATCATTCATTTTTCATGGAAAAGAAAGTAACTTGCTGACATATGTATCATTGATCATGATGAGACGAATAAACTAAATTACCGTTTCATTTATAAAAGGGTGCTTTTTTTTTGTGAAATATGTGTGCAGTTATCGCACAAGTTAGAAAATATAGTAAATACAAATAAACAGATAGGCGCATCAACGGACACATTTCATGAAAGGATGTCTGGTGTGTCCGGGAACCAACATGGGTCGAAACTGGAAAACAATAATTGAGGATTAAATCAAATACAAGCTTGCAAGTGGTCGCAATGTGCATTGAATTTAAATACATTCTTTATCTACATTCAAAGAGAAATGCACTCACTAAAGCTTTCCATTAAAAGAAAAATGAATTCAGTATTACTTATACATAATCTCATTATTAATTTTGTTTTCATTTTCCAATTTTAAATTAAGAAAATTAGAACTCCTCTCTTTTCATGAAAACTTTAAACAATGGTTCAGTCTAATGAAATGAGTGTTCTGACATTCACTTTGTGTTCATATTCAATGAATCATTGAAAATAACACGTGAGCACTGGTGTTAAGCCATCCTAATGATTAAATTTATTTCCAAGGTTTTTTTTAATACCGCGTCTTACTAATCGCTCGGGTTGTACGTTCATGTTTTATTATTTAATAACACCTTCAAAAAGAAATATGGAATTAATGACGAAACTCGTGCAACTTTGTGTGAAACAGTCAATTTAAAAGAAAATAATGAATGGTAAGGTATAGTATTATATTTAAGAACTAGGCACTACTTTTTTTTTAAAAATTCGATATTAAAAATTAAGGTTTAAATCATGTTTAAAAATTGAGCTCGAGAACTAAAATTGGTTTGTATCAGCTTAAGCACAAAAAGGTCATAACGAATACGAGGATTTTTAAAAAAATAATCCAACAACACTTTCTAAAAAATATCATAGCTTACCAGTGTGGGCGGTGTCAAATAAATGTTCGCATTTCCAGTAAAAAAGGATTATAATCCATATGTAAAATACAGACAGTATGCACAAAGACAGATTTAATTTTATCGACGATAAGATTGCTGGACAAAAGTGTGTTCTGCTCAAAAATCAGATTCTACTTCAGTCTCTTGTAAAAGATATAAACCGTTTGACTCGTCAATCGAGATTTGATTTGAATTTAGAAAATGTTGCCAACAAAAGGAAAGTATATATCTTTAAATAAAAAATTAATTTTCTTAAATATTATTTCACGCAAATAATTTGATAATATTTGTTATTCAAACTATTAATAAGTCAAAATAAATTGGAAAAATGTGTTTATTTATTTATGTAAAGCCAACAGGATTAGAGTTGAAAACCCTATGTAGGTCACCACAGGAAAAACAATATTTAAAAAAAATAATTAATTGACCAAGGCCTAAGAAATACGGGTCTGGCTACTCTTTGGTACCAGTGATCAGACATTAAAGCCAAAAAAAGCGCTAGTACTTTAGCATATTAGCATGTGCACAAATAAAATATTGTAGAGATGTTTTAACACAAAGCTTTGGTTTTACTGTTTTAAGTAATATAGAAAAAAGAAGAGAAATTTATTAATAACTTAAAAAATCTTATTTTTAATAAAAATGTCAACCACAATAATTGTTTGCTAATGAGTGTAAAATATTTAAAGTTGCTTGATATTGCTAGATATAATTTATATTATTTTTACATGAAATAGCTCTGTACACTGGCGAAGGGTCCAGGGGGCTTTATATACCTTGTATTACATTTAAACTGTAGAAACATTATTATAAATAAAATATATAATACTAAATGTTTACAACCTTTCACACGGTTTGAACCCAATTTTTGTCCCTGGGACCAACCGCCATCTTGATCGCCATCAAGCATTTAAAGCTTAGTTTTCAATATTTTTTTTCACTTAACCCAAGGCTATCATTATTTAATTACTGTTGTTAGGTAGGTATACTTTAGTAGGTATAGTACTTAAGGTTTCGTGCCCAGCGATAACTGTTTTAATTACTATAAATTGTTTATAAAATGACTATATGAATATGGTTAAGAAGTTGCAAAACAGAATGGTATATGGTATCATCCATCACAACCCACCCAAATACCGAGCTGCTACAGTCAGTTAAATAAGAGTTATGTAACCAAAAGAAACACAAACAGTTTTTATCATATTGACCTCTTACATTTCTATTTATTCGGATTTTGCATCTTCCTATAGTTATTCTAACAGATGAACAAAGTAAATACTAAATATAAAGCTATAAGCTCAACAAGTCCTGTGACCTCACCCGAAGCACACCATGACCCCAAATAGGGTCGCGATCCCTTGGCTGTAAACAACTGTAGTAAAGTTGGAGGGCGGTAAAGCACTAGTCTTATAAACTATATTACATCTGAGGGAATTTGTGTTTGACTCCTATAGGGTAACATTTTGAATAATGTGTCTGTATATTAAGACTAGTAAACGATATAAGTACATTTAAAAATGAAGAGGAATAGGTATTTTTTTAACTAGGCATACAACTGAAAATAAAGCATTGTAATATTACCACTGTTATAAAAGCCTGACTGATTGCGTAAACGCTCCCTCTCGTCTCCTGCCTCCTGGCACACACATACAATGTACCCAGATAAATTTGATCAAAGAAATATACTTATTGCATAACCAAGCAAATTTAAATGCTTTAAAATTTTTGAACAATCAACTACCATTGTTGATAATATGTATTTTACTAATAAACTCCTATTATATTTTTTCTTAATTATTTGCTCTATTGCCTAAAATCATCAAATGAAAACGTAGTGGCTCAAACTTCCTTACAATATATGAATTGCGCGCTTGCTACTATGTTAGGATTTATCTGATTGACAAACCCTTCCTTCACCCCTGACGTGTATTAATCACAACTTGTGACTGTGGAATGCCAGGCCTCCACCGTGGTGCGGATCTTACGTTAACCTGTAGGTCCTCCATTTCATCTCACAATCACACCACCATTACACATTGGCGTAAGTGCGTATAACCCGTACGGGTAGGAAGACACGGTGCTAATAATAATAATAATAATAATAATAATAATAATAATAATAACTAGCGCTTTTTAGCTTCAATGTCTGATTATATCACTATAACTTTTACATGTGGTGAGTAAGGCGTGCCATAGGGGTGAATATAGGATACCATTATAAGCACCGTGTTTAGCCGTTGAAGGCGCTAGTGAAAAGTATGAAGCGCTGATGTGGCAAAACTTTGAAACTTTAAAGTATTTCATTGTTAGTATACATACATGTTAGATGTTTCCAAAATAATCTCTATATGGTTTTCAAAGTTTTTATACTAGTTAAGATTGTCATCAATCATTTAAGAAGGTTTACTTATAAAGGGTCACTTGACTGATTTGAGCGCGGCTTTAAATTGACAATTGACTTGTATAACCTATAAAATTTAAAGTCAAGCGTGTGTAGGTAGGTTAAATAACGTATCATTTAAAATTTGGTTCATACTAGACCACATGTCTAAGCGTCATAGTGACCTACAAAGGTATGTACATATTTTTATCACAAATATATTATAAACACACCCGAATAGTCTATCAATCTTGTGTCTTTTTCCGAATACTGTGTGAAAAGATTACTTCTGTTATTGTTGGTAGTGTATAGCCAAAAAATAAGGGATAGTTTTTTAAAGTCTTTCGATTTATTAAATAAGAATTAGTCAACCTAATTATTGTTGCCTAAAGCGCATATATTTACAAAGCCAAATAATTAAAGCTTGCCTTGTTTTTTTTAAAAATCACACGTTAAACTGTTTGGGGGTGGGGGTGGGGAAGGAGTGTGAGAGGGGGATTGAAAGAAAGTAACTTTCTCCTGCTTATCCTTTTCGTACACACTACATTTTTTATATTATTATTTTGTGTGTATTTTATTGAAAACTACCTTCACGGCTTACCTTTACCGATTTTAGCAATTTTTTTCCCCTTGTTCTTCCATTAATACGTTTGACATCATGGCTATTAGGGCGATTGTCCCTTTTAATTTGATGTGCAAATGAAGAGCCATGTGAACAAACGATTTTCTTCAAGAATTTTTATTGTTTTGTAATTTTATTTTCGGAAACAGTTTGTTCACGAATAGAAGTATGTTTATTAAGTTATACTTTTTAAATACACACTTTCTCTATAATTTTAACAGTGATCAAAAATCAATAAAATTGATATTTTTCAATAAAAAAACTGCGGGCTTCATAACAAAAAAGAAGAAAATGTAACAATTAATAAACATCGCTACATTATCTTGGAAGGGGTGTTGAAAATATTAACATAAGCATTTCACTAGTTCTCGAGAAAACTGAGATTTCCAAACGTACGATTTTTCCGCAAAATCCGTCCAGTAGCTAGCGCCGCCATCTCCGGTTTCCGTGATCCATCTGTTCTTGTTGGTGCGGAAGGATACTTTGGTCGGTTGTGAAGCCACGCCACGCCTTTCACCCTCCCGCCGACCATCCCACAAAATAGGTTTTAGGTTTACACTCGACAGGGCCAAGAGGCCTTAAACACTTTTTATTATTTTAGCAGTGCGTCTTTCTACCCATTCGGGCTATTCCATATGTACTAATTACACTGATGTGTTAGGGATTAAGAAGGTTTAATTTAGAGGAAGCGCCTCCAAATTTGCGTGGAGGGAGAGTGGGAAAACTATTTAAGAAAAAACAAACCTCAATTCACCCGACCGGGATCAAACCCATATCTCCCCGTCTTCGGCAGTCTAGTCTAACACGATAGTAGCACGTTAGACTATGTTGTCACCAAAGCGGTATTAACAACTTAATATAAATGGTAGGGATGGTTGAGAGGAAGTGAAGCAGCATTTTCTATGCTGAGATTCTAAATTCCACCTCCCCGTCATCAGAAGTCCAGTTTTTCGCGAGCCTGAAGCCTCAGACAACGTAGCCACATGTAAGTGTGATTTTAGTTTTTGTTGTTTTAATTATAAGGACAAAAACTGACAAAAGGCATCGCGAGTTGTAAGTAAAAAAATTTTTTTTTTTTTATAACAAACATATTTTAGGCCAAAATAAATAGTATATCACTTCAGTAGATAGGTTTAGTTAAATACCTCAAAGTAGTGGTCGGTACCCCTGGCTGCGAGTCTAGGGGTCCCGGTTTCGATTAACGGTTGGTACCTTGGGTATTTTTAAATTTATTTTTACCGAACCACCTCAACAATTATCAGGGTTTGGTTAGTTAGGCTTATGTTAAGATTAATGGTTTTTACTAGTTCCACAGCCTCATACTCACTATCACCATCGTACTCACTATCATCATCACCTCATCTCATCGGGACATGGAAAGAGCTTCTATGTAAAGGATGTACGATTAGTACATTCGGGTGTCTCCTGGGCAACGGTACATTAGTACGGGCTACGATTGATGTAGCCCAGAAGCGCGATATTTTTATGCCTCAAATACATACAAAAAATTCTAATATGAAAATTCACCCTCCAATTCTTATTTTGACTCCAGCTTGTGGTTTGTACTGTCATGTGAGTTTCTCTTCATGTTGGTTTTTAAATTTTCAGGGCGCCCCCCCCCCCTTTCCCCCCTACATGTGTGTAACTCTTATATCACTTGGCTACATACACCATACGTCTGGACAGAATGTTTATATTCTTGTTGAGCGTATAAGACTAAGTAGTGGCCAAACGAACCGTTGAACGGTTGGAATAAACACTAGAACATCAGCCAAGAAACAAGATTAAAACAAACAAACAAAAAAAATATATCGACAGATACCATTTTTCTTCAAAAGCTGATACGGTACATGTCCCCCCGCCCATTACCAACCTAAATAAAGTATTAACTTTTCAACATAGTCGTTAATCATGAATAGAAGAACCAGGATATACTACGCTAGTCCGTTGCTACCTGTAGACATGGCCACCGAATTAGAAAGAAGAAAGGGGAGGAGGGGGGGGGGGGAAGTAAAACGAA
>CABEEJ010001484.1:94045-132051 GCA_901482245.1 Timema douglasi
GGGGGGGGGGGGGTGTTTGTACGAAACGGGTACACGGAACAAAAAATTTCCAATCCTCAAGGAACTGACCTGCGCCATCGCGTTATACTTCTTTCTCAGAAACCACCCCCCTCCCCCTGCCCCCGCCAGAAAGACATAAGTTCCGTAACATAGAGATATAAAATAATAAACAAACTCTCCTTTCTGTGATTTTCTCTCCGTTTTGTTGTAACTTCTCGGAAGTTAGAGAGAGAAGAAGGATATGTTGGTGTTTTTTATTGACAAAAATAAATAAAAAGAGAGTGTGGTGGAAAAATTCTTCGCGAATTACAACATAAAGCGCCCCCCCCCCCCTTTAAAGTTTTGTTGATCGAGTGGATCGAGTCGGTTCGCCCGAGGCGAACTATCTCCGCCGAGACTTTTTGAGTAGTGGACGTGACAGGACTGGATTCTGCAGGGACGTGTACGTATGAGTAAGAGGTTGGGGTGAAGAGGGGGGTGAGGGGCGCCTCGTACCCGACGTGGCGCCCCTCCCGGAGCAAGCGCACACACGTCCGACTGTGTATCAGTAAGTTGTACAATGTCAGTCAGCAAGTAGGTCTCTGATCTCTCTTCCCCTCCACCCCCTTCTCTTCTTGGAACCAGGCTAACTTTGCCGATACGTGCCCCTCTCCCCTCAGCCCCAACCAAGGATACACAGTCTGATTTTCATTACGATTAATATTTTAGAAAATATAAACATACTAGCATGAAATATTCGACTTTTAACGGGAAAAATAATTTAGGGTAAAAATAGTAAAAAATGCGAAAATGGTAAAAAGTAAATCTAATTAAAGTTAAGAAAACTAAGTGGAAAGGTTGAAAAGTGTAAAAAAAAAGGTAATTTAAAAAAAAGGCGTAAGTAGTAATGTTAAAAAGTGTTAACAAAGATAAATAATATTTAGCACCCAGTCTTACTACCCGTTCGGGTTATACGCTAAAAGGATTAAAAAAAGATTAGTAAAAGCCAAAATAGTAAATAGAAATAAAAATTTAATAAGGGCAAAAAGGCTCAATAGTAATATATAATACCTTTTAGATCTCTTTTGGTTACCTCTTTTCAACCTTTTGGATTATCGGCTCAAAAAGGGCCTTTGAACCCTTTTTGCTCATTTTGCATTTTTACCCTTTTAGCCCCATTTACCCTTCAACTTTTCAAGTGCTTTTTAAACTTCTTACCCTATTTGACCCTTTATATTTTTATACCTTTTCCTCTTTTATGCTTTTGCTATTTTTACCCTTTTTGCCCATTTTAACCTTTTAATCCTTTATACACGTTTGAACCTTTTTATTTGACCCGTTTGGTTCTTTTTAAAAAAATTGATTATATTTACACATTTTATCCTTTTTTTGTACCCAAAACAACCTTTTTTTATCCTGTTTATAATAATTATTTTTAAGTTGTTTTATCAATTATCTCAGGACAGCCTTTTTTGACATGTTGTGGTCTTGCAGCGATGTATTTGACAACAAAAATAGCATTTCAAATTATCTAAAACTAGGTATTGCCTACCTCACCTATGATCCGAGAGATTTTTCGATTTATCTATTCTGATGTTGGCTTATATAACACACGCTTTTAAAATTAAGTCTAATTTTCATTTTCGTTTCATTTATTTGAAGTATTTAACGTGCACTTTCTGAACCTACTGATTACATCAGAACACGACTTATAAACTAACCTACATTATAGGACAGAAATCCAGCCCCCAGCCGTTAATTCATCACTGTTAAGAGGGAACCAATCTATTAATTACACCCATGGTAAAATTTTCAGCCATGTCGGGAATCGAAACTGGGACCAATAGCTAAATAGATAAATACGCCACTGACTTAGATAAGGTATCGAACTCGTTATCTAATAATCAGTGGTGCCCAACGTGGGGCAAGTGTCAGGACGTTTAGGTGTACGCGAATATATTTGAATAATGGCTGAAAGAGCTACATTTACCAGCAGTGTAAGACAAATGATCAGTCAAAAGCTATTTAATTAATTCAACGATATGGTGAAGGGTGGTGTTGGTTTTCTTTTATATTGGACCTTGAGAAAATTATTTAAATCTCAAACATAAAATAGTTTTTATAATTATTAATAGATTAGTAAGTAAATTAAATATGTTAGTTTATATTGCAACGTTTGTTTTTTGAATGTAAAAATATATGCACTCTTTATTCACCTTATTATAACATTCTTTTTTAATTCCCTCATTATCCATTTTATTTTCAGTTGCAACAAATAAATCAGAAATAACTATTACTGTAGTATTATTAGCACCGCGTCTTACTACCCGTTCGGGTTATACACACTTACGCTAATGTGTAATGGTAGGGTGATTGTGAGATGAAATGGAGGACCTACAGTTTAACGTGGAATCCGAACCACATTCACAAGATGTCTTGTCAGAGGTGAAGGAAGGGTTTGGAAATCAGATAAATCTATGCCGGGACCGAGGATTGAACCCCGGCCGCCAGCACAAAAGTCTGACACCTTACCCCTAGACCACCAGGTCACCCATATTTCTGTAGTAAGTAAAACAGTTTGCTAATATTAAGAGAACAATCTATGGAAATGGGCTGCCAAGGGGTACGCAAGCGAAAAAAGGTTGGGAACCGCTGATCTAATTGATGACGAGAAGAGAAATATTCTCTCTCTCCATCAATATCATACTTCAAGATTTTACAGTAACCTACCCTCAGCTAGAAAGGTAAACTAGTCAGCCAGCCAAACGGAAGAAAGAAAGGAAGAAAGAAGGACAAGATAATGGGAGTGAGAGATTAACCTGACTGACGAGTCTACCTCTCTTTCTATCTATCCTCTTTCATTCGACTAGATCCTCATCGCAGTAAATAAAATACAAATACGAAACAAATTTGTGTTCGTAAAGAATGATGTAGTATCGAAATAAAAGGTATAGATACTGTACTCAATAAAAGTATCGAAAGAAAAGTATCGATAACAGTAAATATCGGTATTGAAATTTTAATCTGGTTAAATATATTTTCTTCTCTAATAATAATAATAGTAACAATAATTTCAACTTTTGCATCATAATTATATTTTCATATTTATTTAAACACTGACAATTATCATGGTGTTTAATAATCTATAACAAATTTTAAAATATGCTTTTTCGCTATCCAAATTTAAAAAACTTCCTTAATTCACTTCTGGAAGGTGCCATTTTTTTTTTGGTAACTACATTCGTCGTTTATATACTCTACCAATATAGATTATTAACTATTGACAAAGAATAACAACGCACATTAACTTTTCTACTTGGGCTGCTTAGGGCATTGATTAGTTGACTGAGTTCAATGATCTGCAAAAGATTATTTTGTTTAATTTGTGATGACTGTGCTCATTGATAAAGGAAGGGGTAGTAGACTGGTCGCCACTCCCCCGTCAGGCATCAGGATGTATTGATAAAGATGAAAGAACAGCTATGAATTATGATGAACTAAAAGAGATTGAATGCTAGATTTTCTTCTTGCTTGTCATACAGAAAATGAGGGAGAATTGGGAAATAGTTTCATTTGTTCTTCTTACACAGTCTACTCTAGTAAAACTTTAATCCCAACATGAGTGAAGATAACAAAAAAGGCTGTTTCTTTCGATACCAACCCGATACCGGAGTGTGAGTATTAATATAAGTAAAAGTATCAAGTAAAAAATACTAGTATCGATAGAAAAGTATCGATACTTTTTTCACTTCCAATGGCAGTATATGAAAGTATCGATACTGTACTCAATAAAAGTATCGGAATAAAAGTATCGATACCATAGTAGTATCGAAAGGAAAGTATCGATACTTTTTTCACTTCCAATGGCAGTATATGAAAGTATCAATACTGTACTCAATAAAAGTATTGATACCATACTAGTAACGAAAGGAAAGTATCGATACTTTTTTCACTTCCAATGGCAGTATATGAAAGTATCAATACTGTACTCAATAAAAGTATCGATACCATACTAGTATCGAAAGGAAAGTATCGATACTTTTTTCACTCCCAATGGCAGTATATGAAAGTGTCTTGACCCCAACATTGTTTTATGGATGTGGGTTTGTCAGGAGAGACCCAAGAGCAAGGTTAATGATGTTGCAATGAGATATCTAAGAATTGTGTTTGGAAAAGCTCGTATGGATAGAATCAGTGATGAATGGGTACTGAAGGAGTGCGGTTTGAAAGGGAATACAACGGGAAAGAAGCGTCCTACGTTGGTTTGGACATGTTGAGAGGATGAGTGTGGATAGAGTGGCGTAGTAAATATATGAAGGTAGAGTGTGTGGATCTAAGGGAAGGGTTTAGGCCACATAAGACGCGGCAAAATGCTGTAGACGAATGTGTGGAGATAAGAAACATTAAGAGTTTTAATAATTAAAGAGCATGTATAGCTCGGTGTATGGATGTTGTTGAAGAGAAGGGAGTATGCAAGGATAGGGAAGTGTGGAGACAGTTAGTGAGGACGTATTAAGTACGGAGTTGTTGGTTTTTGAGCTATAAGCACAGTTTCTTGCTTACCCCGTAAGGGAACGGTGTAATTAGGTGTGTATGTATGTATGTATGTATGTATGTATGTATGTATGTATATATATATGTATATATGTATGCATGTGTGTGTGTGTGTGTATGTATGTATGTATGTATGTATGTATGTATGTATGTATGTATGTATGTATATATGTATATATGTATGCATGTGTGTGTGTGTGTGTGTATGTATGTATGTATGTATGTATGTATGTATGTACGTATGTATGTATGTATGTATGTATGTATGTATGTATGTATGTATGTATGTATGTGTGTGTATGTATGTATGTACAGTAGCCCCATGGCTTATTTGGTGCTGACTGACAGTTCACAGATGACAGCTAAAATCTTTGAAAAGTTACCAGACCAAATTATGTATCCCTACGCCGAACCATATGATCTGCAAAAACATGTGTTTAGCAGCTGTCACTTTTGACGGTCAAAATTTAGATATATACCTAGATTTTGACCGTCGGAAGTCAGCTGTGAAGTGTCAGTCAGCACCAAAGAAGCCATGGAGCTACTGTATGTATGTAAGTAACAATTTAATCAACATTTCAACCTAAACTAAACGTCTGCGTGAGACAGAATAGGCTACTTTAAACAGCCCTCTTTAAAAAAAAAATGCAACAGTCGGGACGAACGCAGCTGTATCGGCCTTGAAATGTCGTCCTATAATCCCGGGTCTAACAGTGTCCCACCCAGCTCGCCAACTTGTGTGATGTGGGTTATTTATGAAAGTGCTGACTAGAAACAGACTGTTATTTTATAACTAATTGTATTTCATTGCTACTCTGTCACTTCCTCCGGTAAAAAAACAACAACAAAAACACCTATACTCATATACATTATGAACGATCAGTATCACTCCACTAACCTTATTTTAAAATGTATACTCTCCAGATTTTATTGTTTTATTTTCACGTGTCACTACCCGTTAGGGCTATCACCGTTGAATGTATGTACAGTAAGTTCCCGATTATCCGTGGTAATGGAGGGGATGAAAGCTGCGAATAATCCGCATGTTTAGTAAAACTAGATATGTTAGCACATTCAATTATTCAAACTAGTACTCACCTATCGTGATTCGAGTTGAGGGAGTGTGGGGGAACCCTACAGTAAAAACACCCTTTGTACATCCATCTGGAGTTTGAACCATGACCTCTCTGACACCGGTAAACTAGACCATAAGAATCTTACGTTTGACTCGCGTGTCCACAGAAGTAACACTATTATAATAGCTTTTTTGTGTCATGTATTTAAATTAGTTGATATATCTTTAAAATATTTAAATATTTTCCCAAAATGATTGTGTGTGTTAGCTATCTACTCCAAACAGTATATTTTATTGAATTGTGTAAATAAAAACTCCCACAATCTAATATTTAAAGTGATAAACAAAAAAATAGCACAGTTTGAAATTTTTCTACGTGTTTTTTTACTATTCAAAATTATTTAGACATTAAAATTAAAATATTATTATTTTTGTGTGTGTACATGAGTGAAGCCTGGAGAGTAATATAAAAGCACTGCAGACAAACGGACCGTTCGGATACGTCTCGCGGGCCACCATTTTGTGAACTCTGGCTTCAATCTCGCAATAGACTGGACAGCTGATGACGGGGAGATCAGTGTTCTAATCCCGATCGGGTTTACTGAGGTTGTTTATCTTTCCTAAATGGTTTTCCACTATCCCTCCACGCAAATGTGGATACACTTCCTTTAAATTCAACCTTCCTCATCAGTTTTTTATCTATATGCGTATAACGTGAACCGGTAGTAAATACATGATGCTAAAAAATAAAATAAAAAGCTCATAAGAACAGAGATTGATATCCAATCCAGTGGTATGAGAGTGAATAGTTTTTTAAATTCCGTAAGGTAGTTTTCTTTTTTTCTCTCCTTTGCGAATTATGGTGCATTTATTCAATGTACCAGCACGAAAGACTGACTTGAAGCTGACCATTTCTTTGAGTTGAGCTAGTCCACTTTAAACAAAATTGTGTCTCCCACGGGATGGTATTCATTAGAGACGTGGAGGTCGGTCTGTCTCTCTGGCACTTTACTACTTTCAAGAACCGCTGCTATTCATCTCTTAACACGTAATCACTCAATTTTTCCTTTGTTTTCACTGAACAAAGTCATAGTACACTCTCTTCGAATACAACAGAGAGCCTTTTGTTATCAACATGTGTGCGTCCGGTAGAAACAAATGAGTTATGGACCTCACTGACAAAATATTTGTTCTATAGGTTTCTATGGCATATATATATATATATATTTATTTATTTTCATACAAATTTACTTGTAAAAGGGGTGAGTTCGGTGTCTTTTATCTAATTTTTGATGCCCGTCTACCAATTTTTAAAGAAATATAAAACAAGTGCTAAACAAATAACGTTATGATCAAGACACATTATATTAAATTAACCCTAAATTACATTAGGCCTATATGTTAAATAAAACTACATATATACATTTTAATTTTTTTTAATGTCTGAAAATGTTTAAAAAATATATACTTTAACTCCCGATTACTTCCATCCCCCTTTAACTCGCAATTACTTTCACTCCATTGTAACTCGCAATGACTTCCAACCTATTTTAAGTCGCAATGGCATCCACCCTATTTTAGTTCTTAATGACATCCACCCCACTTTGAATCACAATGACATCCATCCCATTTTAACTCTGAATGACGTCCGCCCCACTTTAACTTACGATTACTTTCATATTAGCTTAACTCAAATTTCTACCTTATTTTAACTAGCAATGACTTCCACCCCATTTTAACTCACAATGGCGTCAATTCCACCATAACTCACGATTACCTCATCTCATTTTATCATTAGAAAGATTATAGGACAAACAAAAGTAATAGTAACATATTTTCCCCTTATGACGTTTTATGGCAGAAAGGATGTAATCCTGACGACACAGGGCTGGGGCTACAGATTTTTTCGCCCTGTGTGAATGTTGACTGGACACCCCTATTTATATATTTTCCGTATGTATTGAAATTGATCAAATAAATTGATTAGTATGTAGTGGGTAGTTATTTACAATTTGAATTAATTTTTTTAGCACCGCTTATTACGTTAATGGCTTTAGGGATTAGGAAGGTTATATTTAAAGAAAGTGTCCATAATTTGCATAAAGATTATTATTATTATTATTATTATTATTACCGCGTCTTACTACCTGTTCGGGTTATACGCACTTACACTTATGTGTAATGGTAAGGTGATTGTGAGATGGAATGGAGGAACTAGAGTTTAACGTGGGATCCGAACCACGGTGGAGGTCTGGCATTCCACACATTCACAAGTTGTGATTAATACACGTCTTGTCAGAGGTGAAGGAAGGGTTTGGTAATCAAATAAATCTGTGCCGGGACCTAGGATTGAACCCCGGACCCCGAGCACAGAAGTCCAACAACTTACCTCTAGATCACCAGGTCAGCGACCTCTATCTACCCGTCATCGGCAGTCTAGTCTACTACGTGAGTAGCGCGTTAGACCACGCGGCCACCAAAACCGGCCAGGGAAACTTTAAGTGAAGAAATATGTGCACTTTATTACATAATTGAATTAAATGACTTCATATATATTGTTTATATTACCACACAATTTAAATCTTATTTTCTTGAATATATTATTCTCTCCCGCTTACTCTACTACTAGAATACTTTCTAGATTTCTATGTATTTTATTTATTTATAGTTATCATCGGGTTACCTGGCGGTCAAGGAGTAAGGTGTCAGATCTCTGTGTTGGGGGTCCGGGGTTCAATCCTCGGTCCTGGCACAGATTTATCTGATAACCAAACCCTTCCTTCACCTCTGACAAGACGTGTATTAATCACATATTGTGAATGTGGGGAATGCCTGGCCTCCACCGTGGTTCGGATCCCACGTTAAACTGTAGGTCCTCCATTTCATCTCACAATCACACCACCATTACACATTAGCGTAAGTACCCGAACGGGTAGTAAGACGTGATGATGATGATGATGATAATAATAATATAATTATCATTCTTATCAAGGAAGATAACATAACACGTTTGCGTTTTCCTACTGGCTTACCACACACATAATAAAAAATAATAATGATGCAATATTGTAATCTAGGGCTCATTTCCGAACGAAATAACACGAATTTTAAATCATTACTTTACATCCATTACGTTTTCCAGCCTGTGACCCGGGTCAGTTTTTTTTATTCAAGCCGTATATTTCCCACTACCGGCTGGCTACGCATGTCGTAGCTTCATATGTCTTATAATCTAACTTAAGACTAGGACAGGCACAACAACCAGTTCCCGGCCGTTAATTTATCAATAATAAAAGGGTAAAGACCCATATTTCACCAATTATACATTTTTTCGGCCATGCCAGGAATTGAACCTGGGACCCTTAACTCGGTAGAGAGACATGCTACCGACTGAGCTAAGGTGTCGGATAAGAATTTTAAGTCATGCTCTCAAAGTGTGGGCCTAATGATTTTGTAGTACATTAGCAGGACAAATACATAAACTATAAACAAATCAGTGTTTCTTTCGATATTTTTATTATTAGCAACCCGCCTCGATGGCGTAGTTGGCTAACGCGCTTGTCGTGTTGAGCTCGACTGCTGAGTACGGGGAGATCGAGGTTCGAATCTCGGTCGGAGTGAACTGGGGGCGGTTTTTCCTAAATGGTTTTCCACTTTCCCTCCACGCAAATGCGGGTTTACTTCTTCTAATTCAACCTTCCCAATTCCTAATCCATTAGAGTAATTAGTACTTAAAATCGTATAGCCCGAACGGGTAGTAAGACCCGGTGCTAAATATTATTATTATTAGCACCGCGTCCTACTACCCGTTCGGGTTATACGCACTTACGCTAATGTGTAATGACATGGTTGATTGTGAGATGAAATGGAGGACCAACAGTTTAACGTGGGATCCTAACCACGGTGGAGGCCTGGGCATTCCTCACACATTCACACACAAAAAAAACCTATGGTACTGCTGGGAATCGAGGCTGGGGCTTCTAGAACAAGATGCCGGCTGCTGGTAATCAAAATATACCTTGGACACAATTTTTACCACCTTCTCCTGCGAATGCACGGCCTGGTTACCAAGTTGTTTTTCCAGGTTCGTTAAAACAGTTCACATTAGGTAATTAAACACCTGTTTGTTACATAAAACGTCGCCCCGAATAATATCTTTCCCAAGGTTGTTGGAATATTATTTTCACCATGACTATACATCAGTATGATATATTATGTCACCGATTATCGTAACAAGAAGGTTTATTATCCTACTTACAATTTAACAAACTCCGTAAATAGACTGATATAAAAATAATCGATTAAAATAAAAAGTTTCAACTTCAATCTTGACAACTGTCTTAGAAATTCTTCTTCTTCTATTCATGAAAAAAAGAAGTGTGTCGATAATTATTATAAGTGGGATTTTAATGACCTAGCAATGGGTATGTGGAGTCCCGGGAGGGGTTGGGGTGGGGGGGAAGGGGTGGAAATCCCCCCCTCCGCTCTCACACAGAACTGTAGCTAGGGAAGAGATCTGTTATTCTCTCAACTTCAGTCAGGCTCAAGCGCTTCACGTGGTTGTCTTGCTCCTTTAAGTACTGGTGTTCGCAAAGCGACGGACATAAAGCACAAAAAAGAAAGCTCGAAAAGGCGACCTCACCAGCGCCTCTCTTTCATCTCACCCTCGTCCCCATTCGCGACATGAACCATCCCGACGCCCCGCGACGTCGTCTCTTTGAGTTGATTGCGGTTTGGTGAAGTGACGTATCCCTCCGACGTCGTAGAACAAACACCTTCAAAATGTTGAAGACTTGTGTTCTGTTACTTTTCGTCGTGACCGGGGCAGTTTCACTGGAGGAACGCCCTCAACAGGTGAGAGAAAAGGTGTCCTTTTTTTTTATCTTTCAAGGTCGTCGCTTATAGTGCACGTGGTGGTTTTATGTGAGGGAAATTGGTGCGGAGGTATTTGAAACTTGTAAGAAGGGATTTTCGTTATCGTCATGTTGGTAAACAACAAGGTTTGTCCGTGTTTCATCGAAAAATAGTGTCACCTTAGAATAAATACAATACAATGTTTTGTAATTATTGTATTTTAAATATTAAATTTATTAATGTTAGTTTTTTTTATCTCGCCGCATCTTTTCGTCCAATCGACCCGCATTTAATTACACCAATCGGTCTAACGCGCTTCTCTCGTGTTTGACTAAACTGCTGAACACGAGGAGATCATAATTCGATTCCGGTCGGGTGAGCTGATTTTTTTTTCTAAATTGTTTTCCACTCTCGCGGGTGCACTTACTCTAAATTAAACCTTCCTAATCCCTATAACATTAATGTAAATATTACAAAGGCGTTTAACCAGAACGGGTAGTAAGACGCAGTGTTAAAAAAAACTCCAATTGAATAGGAATGGGTATAATTGAATTTAAAGGAAATATATCCGCATTTCCTTGGAGGGAGGGAGGGGGAAAGAAGAAAACTATTTAATTAAATAACAATCTAATCACACCAGACCGGATTCGAACTCTGAACTTCCTGTCACCCGGCAAATCAGACCAGATAAGACTCACGTTTAGTTCATTTGCCTAAAGATGGCGGTTGTGACATAACCTATCTGATAAATATCTTTAGAGCTATATTTCTAAATTTACCGAAACTTACTCTAACAACTAATAATAATTATTTCATAAAGCCTTGACAAATTTTTCTGTTATCCTTTGCCTGATAATCTCTTACCGAACGTACGTATGGAATATGTATACTCACGTATGAGAGTTTGAATAAGACGTTTCTGACACCGCGTACAAGGACATAATTCTAAAAAGTAGAATAGAACCTTGCGGCAGAAGATAGCGCAAGTAATTTTACATTTTTTAAAGCATTAATTTTTTTTGTGGCCAAAATAGATAAAATATTTCTCCAGTAGCAACACAGAGTTTAATTTTCTGCACATGCTAATATCAACAGACCTTGAATATCTGTCAAGGCTGTCTTGGAATTTTGTCAAAACTTTTTCTCTTTATTTAAAATGTTTTGACAAAATTCCAGGACACCCTTGACACATATTAAAGGTCTGTTGATATTAGCATGTGCAGAAAACTAAACTCTATGTTGCTACTGGAGAAATATTTGATTTATTTTGGTCAATACCAAACCCCTCCTTCACCTCTGACAAGACATCTTGTGAATGTGAGGAATAGGAATGCCAGGCCTCCACCGTGGTTCGGATTCCACGTTAAACTGTAGGTCCTTCATTTCATCTCACAATCACCCTAACATTACACAATAGCGTAAGTGCGTACAACCCGAACGGGTAGTAAGACGCGGTGCTAATAATAACAATAATAATAATAATATTTTGGTCAAAAAAATTATATTATATAAAAACTGTAAAAATACTGGCGTTCCCTTCGGCCGCACCGTAAGGTCACTAAGGCATTTTTAATTTTTATCATTGTTAAAAATTCATACTGTATTTTAAAAAGAAGGCTTATTTTCATTTAATATTTTGTTATGAACTTTCTCATATCAAGAGAAAGTATTGTGAAAATGAAAATTTCCTATCTAGATGTTATGGTGAATTTTAACATTTTATGTACCTCCGGAACCAAAACAGTGGATTTTACAATTTTGTCTTGCTGTCTCTGGTCAAAAATTTGAAACAGTTTGATGGATTTTGTCCAAACATAGCTTTTAGATATTATAGGTTAAAACCTCGGGTTTATTTTATTTTGACTTTTGTCCTCAAATTAAGGGTAGTTTATTGATGAGTGATTCTTTTGGACTCCACATTTTTCGTAAATGACTAACAGCTTTGTTTAAATAGAAAATCTAGAGTGTACGTGCTTTACCTAAAAAATAACTCTGTATATTTGGTTTTTGGATAAAAACTCGTTAAAGGGTAATTTACTGACGAGCTATTTTCAAAAATTTTAAATATTTCAAAAATTGTTCTATTTTGTTTAAACTGTTTATTTGGGAAGTGTTTTTCACTACAAATAAAACTATATACGTGTTTATCGAGGGGGGATGGGTGGGGGGATTTGATTAAGAGTAGTTTGCTGGTTTAAAAAAAAAATTGAATATTTAAATAAAAGATGACTCCAATAATTTGCTTCAAAATAGGTTCTGTTCAATTTGCTAAATTATGAATAATTTTATAGATGAGTTTTTCTTGAAAAAATAAATTAAATAGGTGTACTTTACTAATGACCGATTTTTGAAAAGAATTACCTTTTTTTTTAATTGCTCTAAAAATGTTGTTTAAAATTTGTATTTGGTGAAACATAAACAAATGAGCTACAATAAAACAATAACAGCGATTCCAATTATCTTTTCATACTGACGTATTGACTACTAGAGCGCCTGGTGATTGAACGTGTAACTAACGTTGGGTATGATGTAGGCCAGATTTGTTAATACTTAAATATTATGATCAAATTCTTTTAAATACATTCTCTCTGGTACTTTTTCTTCGATTCAATTATCTGAAATGTTTAACCTACAGGAAAATGTTGATATTAATGGTAGGCCTACGTGGATAATTTTGACCTTGTTGGTTACGATAGAACAATGGTTTTCAAACTATTTTTAGTTGCGTACCCTTCATTCGTAAACACTCATCTCATGTACCCCGAGAGCTTAATTTGTTTGATAAAATGCTTAGTTAAAAGTTTGTTTTTTTTGGACACGGTAGGGTTTTTAAAGCTGGGGATGTAGGGAACGCGAGAAAATGTCAGTGTGTTTGCAGTTTTTATAGCAAAACTTTTTTTTAAACCAAAATAAACATAATATTGTTCCACTGGAAATATATAGTTTAATTTTCTTCACATGGTGATATCAGCAGTTGTTGAATATCTGTCACGAGCATAGCGACATTGGATGAGAAACCTTTTTTAAATGAAGAGAAAAAGTTGTCATTAGATTCCAGGACAGATATTCAAGAACCGTTGAGGACGCCATGTGAAGAAAATTAAACCATATGTTTGTAATGAAGAATTACTTGATTTATTCTGACCAAAAAGTTTTTTATAAAAAAGCTACAAAAAACCATTACCTTATCTCGCGTCACCTATGTCCCTGCCTGAAACTAATTACTTAATTTAGGAAGGAAGTGTTATTTGGACCTAAACACGTTTTTAAGCACATCTAGGAAATGTTATATTTTACATGTCAAGTTGTAAAGATTAATACACATAGTTTATCTCAGTTAAAACTTAAACAAAATTAAGATTTCATATTCACAGCTGAGGCATAAAAAAGTAATAGGGATACTGAGAATACAACATTCGTAAAACCACAATGATAAATAAATATCACGTGGAAAACTATCACCAGTACACCCGATCGAGATTCGAACCTTGAATTCGCCCACTTTACATCAATCCTGTATTTTAAGAAACTGACGGCCGGCCTCTTAGCTCAGTCGGTATCGTGTCTATCTATTGTGCTAAGGGTCCCGGGTTCGATTTTTTTTTAGTATCACCGAAAATTTTTTCACTGGTGGGATGTAGGTTTCTCGTTTCTCATTGATGAATTAACGACCGGGGGATGGGATGTTGTGTCTCTTCTAGATGTCAGTTAGTTTATAAATCGTGTGCTAATTTAATCAATCGGTTCAGAAAGTGTAGGTCAAATACCTCATATAGGCCTAAATTAAAAGATTGTACGAAACTGACGTCTTAGACCGTATGATCACCAGTGCGAATATTTTATCGACACAATGTAATGTTTCAGAAATAAAATTGATATGTTTCTTGATTAATCTATCCAAATTAGTTGGTTCTCTTTTACAAAAAAATAAATAAAATATGTGGTTTATAACGAAACACTGCCTAGACTGCGTTCCTCACATCTTCCAACACCTGTTCTTCTTACCTTTTATTTAGTCAGCCACAGAACTTATTTTCAAGGTCATTGTAGCTTTCGCTGTTTGACTTGTTTTGTTTTTTTGCCTGTCATCGAAATCAACACAATCATTTTATCACTCTCACAATTCCCAAATTAAAACTTTTTTTTTAAAAAAAAGGCACATCAATACGAAAAGTTAAATCAGATTTTTAAATATTTTTTAAAAAAAACTTCATTTTACTACCCAATCGATTTATTTGCCTATTAACCAGTTACTCTAATATGTTAGAAATGAGGAATGTTGAATGCTCAGGATTGTACCCGCATTTGCGAAGAGGGAGACTGGAAACTTATTTAGGAAAACCCCGTAGCCTACACCCGACCGGGATTCGAGCCCCAATCTCTTCGTCATTGACTGTTTAATCTACTGTGACACCAATAAATTGATCTCACTACGATCACAGGTACCTGTACTCAATAATAACTCAAAAATATTTCTCAGTTAAAAAAAAAAATCCTTTTTTCCTCGTGTGTTATTTTAGCGTCATCTCACTCACTACCAGTTCGGGTTACACGCAATACGATAGTGTGATAGTGACGAGGAAGGTAGGATTTAAAGGAAATGTATCGGCAGTTGAGTGGAGGAAAAATGAGAAACAATTTAATTTAAAATGCCTTAGTATATTATTATTATTATTATTATTATTATTATCACCGCATCTTACTACCCGTTCGGATTATACACACTTACGCTAATGTGTAATGGTAGGATGATTGTGAGGTGAAATGGAGGACCTACAGTTTAATGTGGAATCCGAACCACGGTGGAGGCCTGGCATTTCCCACATTCACAAGTTGTGATCAATACAAGTCTTGTCAGAGGTGAAGGAAGGGTTTGGCAATCAGATAAATCTGTGCCGAGACCGAGGATTGAACTCCGGACCTCCCCACCACAGAAGTCCAACACCTTACCCCTAGACCACCAGGTCATCCCACCGGAAATAAATGTTCAGGAGCTTCCGAACTTGGTTTTCATGCTAACCCCTAAGCACTGTAGGGAGGGGCGAAACAGTGATTTTACGATATCGGTGATTACAGTGACCTTGATTTTAAAAGAGCCGTGGTTATTCATAGTGATTGGCAGTCACTGTGTCAGCACTGGTAAAACATTACGTACAAGATAAACAATATTATATACAACATTCCGTTCGGCTCTCAGGGCTGGAAACTGCGGGTCGGCTCCGTTTGGCCTTAGTTTTTACAAGGAGGTGCGGATTGTGCAGCCACCAATCATCATCATCATCATTATTATTATTATTATTATTATTAGCACCGCGTCTTACTACCCGTTCGGGTTGTACGCACTTACGCTAATGTGTAATGGTAGATGAAGGAAGGGTTTGGTAATCAGATAAATCTTTGCCGGGACCGAGGATTGATCCCCGGCCGCCAGCATAGAAGTCTGACACCTTACACCAATCATCGAATACGCGTGACAATTCCGGGCTTCAGAAATGTTCGGGAGCTTCTGAGCTTTGTTTCCATTCCAACCACCAAGTGGTCCACGAGAGAACATACATTTTACACCAGGGATGGGGAAAAAAAATAGAAATTAAAAAAAAGCCCAACCCTGTTGGGTTTTATTGAGTTTTTTTGGGGGGGATAATTTTATCAGGATTTTTTTTAGGTTTCATTGGGTTAAATTTTATTTGAAATTTATGCTAATTGATTTAATTGACTCAACTAAACAGAATATGTAATTTTATCCGGACTTAGTGAAGCTCGAGCTCTTAACACTTTGAAGATTGTTTTTCCATGGTTTCATCAGCGTTACTTTCCATGGCACGAATGCACTGGCGCACGCACATATTAGAATCTTTAGTTATGCTCGGCTCGTGTAGCCACTCGCTAAAAAATAATAATTAAGTGCAGTGCGGGTCGACCCTGTGTAGCCTTAGGTTGCCTACTTGGAGATTTCGAAGCTATTTCGCAAAGCTGTCTGCATCTTAACTTGACGCACCTAAGCAGTCTTAAGCGCTATCACACTTAGACACCGATGTACAAAATAGAAAGAGAGGGAAGAAAACGAGAAGTTTACCTTGAGAGGCCTCTTGTTTATCCACTGATAACACTTTCCCTCTTCCTCTGACGAGTTTACGCAGTCACTTTAATATTTGTGCCTTGACAACATTAACTTATTTTACCTTTTCCTTGTTTCCTATTCTAGATAGACATTTGCTAACACGGACTTTTTAATCTACATCCTGGCAGGAAGACCCCTACAGGACATTTTAATGACCAAGACAGATAGCCTGAGTTGTAGAGGATTTATAAAAAAAAAATTCCAGAAAAACTACTTCAAGATAAAAAAAAAAATTTTTTTTGTGAAGACTATTTTTAGAATTATTTAGGAATTAATGGTTATTGTTTCAACGTTATATCTTTAAAACTCGTCGAGTAAAACGTAAATTCAATAACATGGTAAATCCTATCTTGACCTGCCATCCTAAAAGCAGATAGTAAAGGCCGTAGCATGAAATATCACACATTGGTAATCAACCTCGGCCAGGATTCGTACATAAGTCGTGTGTGACCTTCAGAACCAAAACTGACCACACCAGTCGTTCGTACAAACTGGCAATGATCCGCTGATCCCCCTCAGGTGTTTTAGGAGTCCACTAGGGTGCAAGGTGTTAATAACCCCTCTCACGTAAAAAAAAACCCTACAAGAAACATTCATACGAATGTTAGTCATAAAGCGGTTCAAACGCCTGGCTCCTGAGTTGACTGTTTATTGTGGTTATAACTTGATAAGTGTTCTGACGTCACCAACGTTATATACGGAAGCTTAGTTTACAAAATAGGCTTAGTTCTAATCTCACCCATTTGGTTATTCTCTTGCTAAAAGCGCAGTCGATGACGTCAAAGAAAGTACCGGATTTCTTGGATTCTAAGACGCACACTTTTTTCTCCTTTGAACGTTTCTAAAAACGGGGTGAGTCTCAGAATCGCAGTTCTTTTTCGACCAATTCTCTCGATGGCTCAGAAGATAATATACTATGGGATAGTGACTATAAAGATGGCTCAGAAGACGATATACTATGGGATAGTGACTATAAAGATGACTCAGAAGACGATATACTATGGGATAGTGACTATAAAGATGGCTCAGATGACGATATACTATGGGATAGTGACTATAAAGATGACTCAGAAGACGATATACTATGGGATAGTGACTATAAAGATGACTCAGAAGAACAATATACTATGGGATAGTGACTATAAAGATGACTCAGAAGACAATATACTATGGGATAGGGAAGATAAAGATGGCTCAGAATACGATATACTATGGGACAGTGAAGATAAAGATGGCTCAGAAGACGATATACTTTGGGACAATGAAGATAAAGATGGCTCAGAAGACGATATATTATGGGAGAGCGAATATAAAAGATGGACCAGAAGACGATATACTTTGGGATAGGGAAGATAAAGATGGCTCAGAATACGATATACTATGGGATGGTGAAGATAAAGATGGCTCAGAAGACGATATACTATGGGATAGGGAAGATAAAGATGGCTCAGAAGACGATATACTATAGGATAGGGAAGATAAAGATGGCTCAGAAGACGATATACTATGGGATAGGGAAAATAAAGATGGCTCAGAAGACGATATACTTTGGGACAATGAAGATAAAGATGGCTCAGAAGACGATATATTATGGGAGAGCGAAATATAAAGATGGACCAGAAGACGATATACTATGGGATAGTGAAGATAAAGATGACTCAGAAGACGATATACTATGGGATAGTGAAGATAAAGATGACTCAGAAGACATACTATGGGATAGCGAAGATAAAGATGGACCAGAATACGACATACTATGGGATAGGGAAGATAAAGATGGCTCAGAAGACAATATACTATGGTTTAGCGAAGATAAAGATGGCTCAGAAGACGATATACTATGATTTAGCGAAGATAAAGATGACTCCAGTAGGAACATAGTTTTACTTTCTTCACAAGGTTATATCAACAGTTGTTGAATATCTGTCATGATCATGACAGCATTAGATGATAAACTTTTTAAATGAAGAGAGAAAACTGTCATTAAACTCCAGGACAACCTTGACAGACTATTAAGAACTATTCAGTAAACTATGCGAAGAAAATTAAACTCTTTGATTCTATGGTCTACTGGAAAATTATTTGATCTCTTTGAACCAAAAAATGTTTTGCTCTAAAAAACTGCAAAAAAACTGTATTTAACTCATGTACCCTAAGATTAATTCAACACTGTGAAAGGGAAGAATCCAATTTCACCCATGTTACATTTTTTATCCATGCCTGAAATAGAACTATGGACCCTTTTCTCGGTCGGCAAACACGCTGCCGCTTTAACCAAGGTGTCGTACAATATATACTATAATATATCCTTTTATCTAAGTTGAAAATTCTATTTAAGTACACTCAGTCTAGCCTGAAAGGTAGCAAACTTACCACGCACGGTTCCACTATGGTATGGCTTGCAAGATAGGACCATAGTGTAATCCGTCAGGGTAAGTAGACGGAGTGTAAATGTTTATCAAGCAGTAAAAAAAGAAGGCATCTTTTATTTGACTTTGTTTCTTACGCACATCTCATATGTAATACATGTAATGTGGTACAAAGAATTGTTGACTTTGGGCCAATTTTATAGTCAGACTTAGCACGCTTGGATCAATACTATTATTATTATTATTATTATTATTATTACTACTAGCACCACGTCTTACTACCCGCCCGGGTTTTACGCACTTACGATAATGTGTAATGGTAGGGTGATTGTGAGATGAAATGAAGGACCTACAGTTTAACGTGGAATCCGAACCACGGTGGAGGCCTGACATTCCTCACATTCACAAGTTGTGATTAATACACGTCTTGTCAGAGGTGAAGGAAGGGTTTGACAATCAGATAAATCTGTGCCGGGACCGAGGATTGAACCCCGGACCTCCAACACAGAGGTCTGACACCTTACCCCTAGACCACCAGGTCACCCATATGGTTCGGTACTAAAATACAAGACGACACCCTTGGGCGACCATAAATTTCCCTCCCCCTCCCCTTTCATCACTAGGCAATATTTACTTTCTTTTTGTTAATTTCTATGAAAATAAAATAAAATTGTATGTTTGAGATTTGGCTGCAATTTGCTATTGACAACATTGACTCATCAGTATCCGAGTTAACAAAGATAAAAATGATAGAATATAGATTTCTTCTCAATCTCTCTTCTACAGCTTTCTTTTCACTTTGTTCTTTTCAATAACCTTATGAAAAAATATAATGTTTTTTTCCCCAATGTGTTCAGCTACAACTACATTTTATTTTTTGTTAATTTTTTCAGAAGCTACTTTTCTTTGCGGAAATTGTTTTTTGGAAACATTGATTTATGTTCAGATGCTCTAAAACTCCCTCCCACAAGTTTAAATTCCTGAAATTTTCTTTCGAGGAAAGGGGGGAGGGGGGCTACACCCTTGGCAGATAGGACTCCAATCCACCCTACCTCTCCGCCCCATTTGGAAAATCCTCATAGGCGTTCGTGGTAACCACCATTGAACACTGTATGGTATTCATTTCTCTTGTGAGATAATATTATCTCATTACTACTTTTGGCCCCTTTCACCTCCAGTTGTATAAGATACTTTTTTTTTTATCGCCATTCACGAGCTAAGTTTACCTGAATGACAGCTTGAAATGTTACTAAAAGTAATCCCTAATATCTCACTACACCAACAGCTGACATCTATCACTTCGGATGACTGTAATTAAAACAGTTGGTAATATAATAATGTAATAGTTAACCACAGTAATTTGGGCCAACATTATTTATATATTTATTTGAGGACGGACACAAAGTTTATTTATAGTTTTATTCCACTTAAAAAAAATTCACATCCCTTTCACAAAAAATTCTAATGAACTTAGCTTTAAAATGGCGACTGACGAATTTAAACCATATGATTGAACATGACGGTAAGCAAGTTTTTTACAATGATGCGGACACACAGTTGATGGAAATATTTTATTTAGTTAAATATTTCAAAATAAGATAAAATAATCATAAAATCATTTATTGTATGTAGAAATAATGACCATTTTCTCTTTTCCAAGTAAATACGATGCCTGTATTAAAAGCTACTGATGTGTGTACTATATTAAATATAATCAATAACGTCCCAAAACGAAGAATAAGTACTTTTAATTATGTTTAAAATATTGTTTCAAGTTGGATAAAAAGAAATTATTAAAAGTATGAAATAGTATGAGAGAACTTAAATTTACGTTATTTTAAATTTAATATATAACAGGTAATTAAAGATCTTTACATTTATAACAAAACAGTGATATTTTACAAGGGTTGGCTGCCCAAAACCTAAACATGTGATTTTCGAACTGTCATCCAGGTAAAAACCTGTCGTGAATGGACTTTAGAGGTAATATACTCGCATTTGCATGGAAGGACAATAGGAAACAATTTATGATAAAAACACCATTAGTAGACTCGATCGTAATTCAAACCCCGAACTCCCCACGCCTTCGGCAGACCAGTCAAACACGAGAGATACAGACGGCTTAGACCAGGAGTTGGCAGACATTTTGATATCGCAGGCCATGAGTTTAAAAATATTTTGTTGGGCTGTCTTGGAAAAAAAAAATTGAGCAAAAAGTATCAACTTTGTATTTCTCATATATTTATTTATTTGAATTATTTAACGTGCATTTTCTGAACCGCCTGATTATATCAACACACGAGAATTTCTCTGAGCTAGAGCGAAAGAGATTACCAATTTTGCCGGGAAAAGTATTTTCATATTACTTCTTTTACATACCACAATCGACATGGGACCAACGAATTTACTTCCTCTCCGAAGGAAATTGTGCTACAGTTTTTTTTATTGTTAGAGAAAAATTCGCTGAACCCGGATGGTTTTGAACCCACGAACATTGAGGTCCTAAGGTGCGCTTTAAGATTACGTAACTTGTATGAATGTAGTAATATATATATATATATATATTATGTTTTTTTAGCACCACGTCTTACTAACAGATTGGGCTATGCGCTTGTGTACGTTATTGCGGTAATCGTTTTAAATAAGAGGAAGGTTATATTTATAGGAAGTGTACCCACATTCGCGTGAAGGGAGAGTGGAAAACTATTTTAGAAAAACATCCGACCGAGATTAAAACCTCAATCTCCCCGTCATCGGCAGCCTAGTCTATTGTGAGAGGGTCACCTGGTGGTCTAGAGGTAAGTTGTCGGACTTCTGTGCTGGGGTCCGGTGCTCAATCCTCGGTCCCGGCACAGATTTATCTGATTACCAAACCCTTCCTTCACCCCTGACAAGACGTGTATTAATCACAACTTGTGGATGCCAGGCCTCCACCGTGGTTCGGATCCCACGTTAAACTGTAGGTCCTCCATTCCATCTCACAATCACCCTACCATTACACATTAGCGTAAGTGCGTACAACCCGAACGGTTAGTAAGACGCGGTGCTAATAATAATAATAATAATAATAATAATAATAATAATAATACTGTGAGAGTAGCGCGTTAGACCACGCGGACACCGAGGCGGTTTGTTTGAAATCTGTTCTAGTAAATTCTACAACCATAAAAAATATTTTCTACTCTAGATCAGAGTGCATGGAACCCCCCACGTGGAAAGGGTGACCTTGCAATCAGGACACAATTACTTGGGGTGGGGGTGGGGGCTAGTTACTTACGCCTCGTTGCCAAAGTTCAGACAGAGCCGCAACTCCCCTCCCCCCCCCCTCAAAAGGGTTTGGGGTGGGGGGTGGGGGGGGAGTTAAAGGATACCCGGCGTTTTGTTTCGCTCCACCCTGGCTAAGATAGTAACGCTTTCCTTCTGTGCATCTAGTTCGAATCTCAGGAAGAGTCCTTATTCCTCACTCAATTATCGGTCAAGAGTGGTCATTGGACATCCAATATTTAAGATTGCCGGTTACGGAGGGACCTAAGTTCGTTTCCTGGCAGGGTGTACTTTTCTAGGTATGGTTTTCCAACTATGATCTAGCGTTGAACTTTTTTCCATCCTATTTCCACGATAATGTGTGTGCATTTTTTTTTTCAAACTACCCGATATAACTTTTACACTTGTTTTTTCACCGCCTCTTACTATTCGTTCGGGTCATACGAATAAATTAGTTACGCTAGTCAAATAAGTATGTAAAAGGTTGAATTTTATAATAATTGTACCCACATTTGGGTGGTGGAAGAGTGATAAATAATCTAAGAAAAACTCACTTTAGTCACCATATTGTCTAGGGCGTTAAACTCGCAGTAGACTAGATAGACTTCCGATGACAATGAGATCGAGGTTCGAATCTCGCCGTGTTTACCGAGTTTTGTTTAACCAAAATTGTTTTTCGATCTCCTTTCACGCAAATGCGAGTACAATTAGTCTAAATATATTCTTCCTAATTCCTAAAACCATTAGATGAATTACTACTTAAGCGTATAACCCGAAAGGATAGTAAGACGCCATGTTAAAAAATAAAAATAAAACACGGGACACTTTGGTAAAAGCGAGAATCATGTGAGATGAAAAGTGACCTTGCGGTCTAGGGGTAAGGTGTCAGACTTCTGTGCTGAGGGTACGGGGTTCAATCCTCGGTCCCGACACAGATTTATCTGACTGCCAAACCCTTCCTTCACCTCTGATTAGACGTGTATTATTCACAACTTGTGAATGTATGGAATACCAGGCCTCCACCGTGGTTCGGATCCTACGTTAAACTGTAGGTCTTCCATTACATCTCACAATCACCAAACCAATACACATTAGCGTGTGTATAACCCGAACGGGTAGTAAGACGCGATAGTAATAATACAAAAAATTAGTGACTGAATGAAAGCATTATTTACAAAAGCGTTGGATAGTCAAATGGAGGAAAGATAGTGATAAAATGACATGTTATGCAACATCGGCACGTCTTTTTTGTTCTGTTTTTTCCTGTTGGCAGATTCAAAGCATCAGTACTGCATAGTTTAATATTTATTTTTATGATAAATCACTCAACATAATTCAACTACAAGCATAAATTGAAACATTTTCTATGATCTGTAAATAAACCGTGAGTGCTCATTGGATAACTCATTTTTCCAAGAACATTCACGATAAAACAAATTAGACTTGTGACGTTTCCATGACGTCATAACCTTTCAAGATCTCATCTTCAACAATTCAACGATTTAATACTTACTCATCATTGATCGTTAAACACAATTATTCAACTACAAATATGAATTGAATAATGTTTTATAATTTGTAAATAATCCGTTAATGTTCTTGGATAATTCATTTTCCAAGAACATTCCTGATAACACAAACTCTGTTTGTGACGTTCAATGACGTCATCTAGTTATAATATTTTCTGTTTGACAGTTCTTAAAAAAAGTTATTTGAGAATGACGAAGTTTGACAGTTCTTACAAAGGCTGTTGGACGCAGCGGAAACCGTTGGCATGTCTTTCAGTGGCGTGCAGAGGATCAGAACTCACGTGGCGAAAGATAAGATGAATCACCATTTTCCTCTTTAAACAGACTTCGCACCCGCTTCGGAGGTCAAATCATCTAACACGCTACTCTCGCAGTAGACTAGACTGCCAATGACAGGGAGAGCCAGGTTCGAATCTTGATCTGGCATACTGATAGTGGATTTTTCAAAATGGTTTTCCACTCTTCCTCCACGCAAAATTGGGTAAACTTCCTCTAAATATAACCTTCCTAATTTCTCTAGCTTGGTTTGTATGATTTGATGTCATCAATTGGGTTGCATAGCGTGTTGTTGGGATATCACTGTCCCTGTTAAATATATACTCACCCGCCTTACACCCAATTTGACCAATCATACAAATACTATGCATTACACAACTCATATTGGAAACTATTGTTTGTTAATACCTGATCATTGAGTGTTTTTACCACCCCTATATGTTCAGGTTATACACCTATGTATTAATTACACTAATAGGTTAGGAATTAGGGAGGCTTAATTTAGAGGAAGTGCACCCTCATTTAAGTGGAGGTTGAGTGGAAAATAATTGAGGAAAACCACCCTCAGTGCACCCTACTGGGATCGAGCCCCAATCTACTCATCTTCAGCAGTCTAGTCTAACACGAGATTAGTTAGTTAGACCACGTGGTCACCGAAGTGGGTACTAATAACTGTTATACTGATTGATGAGGTACAGTTTAAATCAACACTGCTTACCCTGGCAATTCTCTACGAAACTGGGTGTAATTTTGAATTAAGATCTGGAAATCATTAACTTAAATAATAGAACCGATTTCGTAACCGGTTTAAATTTGATAACCGACCAATCTTCTAATATGTATTTATTTATAAATGCTATATATGTGTTGTGTTTTTTTTAACACCACGTTTTACTACCTGTTCAAGCTATCTGCATATGTACTAATTACACTAATTACTTAAGGATGAGGAAGGTTGAATTCAAAGAAAGTGTACCCGCATTTCCATGGAGAGAGAGTGAAAAACCATTTAGGAAAAAAAACCATACTCAGTAAGCCTACACCCAACCGAGATTAGAACCTTGATATCCCGGTCATCGGCATTCCAGGCCAACTCAAGAGTGACGTCTTGGACGATGCGGCCACAGAAGCAGGTGAGTTGTGTGCTAAGCGCAGCGCAAAGGTAGGCTCTATCGGTTTATAAATGTGTTAAGAGTTATTGTGCGTCAGCAAAGTGTCAACAAGACGAATAACAGGAAATAAGTGCGAATTCGCACTTCTCTTTTTTTTTTCCACGCTTGTATTTTTTGAAGCTTCAAAGTACAAAAAAAAACCAATTTGGTGGTCGCGTGGTCTAAGGCGCTACTCTCACAGCAGACTAGACTGCTGATGACTGAAGGATTGAGGTTCGAATCTCTGTACTGAGGGTGGTTTTCCCAAAATGGTTTTCTACTCTTCCTCAACGCAAACAAGGGTACACTTACAATTTTTTTTGTATTTAACACCGCGTCTTACTACCCATTCGGGTTATACGCTTTAAGTACTAATTACGCTAATGGATTAGGAATTGGGAAGGATGAATTAGAGGAAGTGAACCTACATTTGCGTGGAGGGAGAGTGGAAAACCATTTAGGAAAAACTCTCCCCCAGTTCACCCGATCGAGATTCGAGCCTCGATCTCCCCATCCTCAGCAGTCGAACTCAACACGACTAGCGCGTTAGCTAACTACGCCACCGAGGCGGGTTACACTTATTATTAATTTAACTTTACTAATCCCTAAAACCCTTAGTGTAATTACTATATGAGCGTATGACCCGAACGGTTAGTAAGACGCAGTGATAAAAAAATATACAAAAGTTTATAATGAAGCAGGAATATAAAATATTATAAATTCATCATGTGACCTACCACATGCTAATAAATATCCACCACGGTGGGCTGAGCTGTCTGAGGAGGTAGACTCGCATTGTAAGCGACTTGATTGTCTTTGGTTGTAATTCGAATCCCGGACGGGTGCCTTTACGATGGTTATTTTAAATTTACCACTTCGATCATTCCCTTGTAGCTATTATTGTAGCTCACCTGTATCGCTCGATGACAGTTCATTCCCTTGTAGCTACTATCGTAGCTCACCTGTATCGCTCGATGGCAGTTCATTCCCTTGTAGCTACTATCGTAGCTCACCTGTACAGCTAAGTGGTAGTTCATTCCCTTGTAGTTATTATTGTAGCTCACCTGTACAGCTCGATGACAGTTCATTCCCTTGTATTCCCTTGTAGCTATTATTGTAGCTCACCTGTACAGCTCGATGGCAGTTCATTCCCTTGTAGCTATTATTGTAGCTCACCTGTACAAGCTCGATGGCAGTTCATTCCCTTGTAGCTACTATCGTAGCTCACCTGTACCGCTCGGTGGAGCACAGACTTACCAAGGTGGACTGGATCCGCAGTCTCGCACACCTGTCGTACTCAGGCCGACCACCTTACCAAAATATTTGAATAGACTCCTCGCGTCATGGGAATCGGGCTCAATTGCTCTTACCTGAACCAGCGAGCGATAAGACGACCAAACACTTACCGAGAAACTCCCCATCAAAGTTTTAGATTGGATTCGTCCTTCGCGTAAACTTTCAACGGTCGTTTTAACAGGAATATTAACTACACGATTACACTCTAACCAGAAATAACATCGAAATAACATCGAAATGGGTATTATTATTATTAGCATCGCGTCTTACTACCCATTCGGGCTATACGCACTTACACTAATGTGTAATGGTAGGGTGATTGTGAGATGAAATGGAGGACCTACAGTTTGACGTGGGATCCGAACCACGGTGGAGGCCTGGCATCCCACACATTCACAAGTTGTGATTAATACACGTCTTGTCAGAGGTGAAGGAAGGATTTGGTAATCAGATAAATCTGTGCCGGGACCGAGGATTGAACCCCGGACCTCCCAACACAGAAGTCCGAGAAATGGGTATCAATGATTTTATTTTTCATTAAAAAAGTTTTTGTATGTTTGTTGTAATTTAATTTTCTTTCTACATCTAGAATAGAAAAAGTACTGTGATCGTTCATTAAAAAAAAATTATAATGGATGTCAACGTAATTTTTTTTTTTAGCGCTGCGTACGGGTTATACGCCTATGTACTAATTAATCGTATAGTTTTAAGGATTAGGAGGGTTCACTTGAGAGGAAGTGCGCACATATTTGCGTGGAAGGAGAGTGGAAAACCATTTAGGAGAAACCATCCTCAGTGTACCCAACCGGGATCGAACCCCGATCTCCCCATCTTCAGCATTCTAGCCTAACACGAGAGTAGCGCGCTAAACCACGCGGCCACCGTAGCGGGTGTCAACGCAATGACCTCCTTGACGCGAAAAAGTTGTTTTCGTAATTCTGTCTGTCAATCGGCCTAGAGCCGAAACAATTCTATTGATTGGATTGGTACCTAGCTAGGGTTTTAATAAGCCCCCCCCCCCCCCGAGGGGTTTGTTTGAATTGTCTTTATGATCCTAAAATTAAGAGTTGAGGACGGAAAAAAAAATCAATTTTCTCTAATTCTGTTTTTAGCGAGTTTAACTAAAACTCGTATTTAGTTAGACACAATTTAACTTTTAAAATTAAAATGATATATCTAATTTTTTTCCGATCCGTATATAGAATATTAATCACGCCAATGTGGTAAGCATGATAAAGGAAGATTTCTAGCATTTGGTGAAGGGATAACTGGTAACCATGTAGGCATCAGGTCGCTATTCGAACCCCAGCTTCACTGTTACCGGTAGACCACATTTAATCCGTTGACATTTAGAACGCCTACCCACCGGTGCGTGTCATAACACTTATTAGCATACGTCACCCAAAACAAAAATGGTAATTTGAGTCACGAACAACATGAGCACAAATATGGATACTTCTTGTATATATTTGGAAAGAGCGAGGAGTTTTTTTCTTCTTTACCTTTCTCTTTCCTATCTTTGTTTTTGTTCTATACTTACGATAGCGCTAGATGTGAGTCATAGACTTGACATTAAACAGTCTTTGAGTTATGAGACGATTTCCAGGTGCCCACCTCATTGTGTATCTTGTATGAGGCAAAGTCTGATGAGTAATCCAAATAAAATGAAACTGGAATATAACTCACTAGTATGGAGGTGTAGGCCTTTGCGAAAATTATTAACCTAGCTGCCTTTTTTTTTTAAAAAAAGTCGCAGGTAATAAATAATTTTTATGACTACATTTAAACTCCCCCCCCTTTTTTTTTTCAATCGTTAATGCAAGTTGTAGAAGGAGAGGATGCCAAAGAAAATGATGGAAATGAAGTATGTATGTATGAAAAAGACAGCAAAGGAGGCCAAGAAAGAAATGAGAAAGCAAATAACAGAAAGTGTTCAAGTGAGAGCAGAAGAATGGAATAAATTAAATGAGGAAGAGTGGTGGAAGGATTGAGGAAAATGGAGGGAGGCATTTTACTAAAGTGACCCAGTCACAGGATGGAAACATTTGTTGATGATGTTAAAGCAATTTAAAGGACATTATCGTATCAGATTTATCTTTCATTTAACCTCATGAACAGTCATACATATTCTAATTTCGTATCACGTAAAGAGTAAGACATCTAAAGCCCACTTTTTGAGATTAAAACCATAAATTCTTAAGGTGCGGCAGAAGGAAGTGCAAGTATTTATACAGTTTTTATAGAATTACAATCTTTTGGCCGAAATAAATCAAATATTTCTCCAGTAGCAGCATAGAGTTTAGTTTTCTGCCCATGATAATATCAACAGATATTGAATATCTGTCTAGGGTGTCCTGGAATTTTGTCAAAACTTTTTCTCTTTATTTAAAATGTTTTGACAAAATTCCAGTACACCCTAGACAGATATTAAAGGTCTGTTGATATTATCATGGGCAGAAAACTAAACTCTATGTTGCTACTGGAGAAATATTTGATTTATTTTGGTCAAAGAAATGTAATGCTCTAAAAACTGTAAGATCACTCGCGCTCCATTCTGCCGCACCTTAAAGGTGATTGTTCAAAGTTTGAAATTTTTGCTGCTGAATAACTTTTTTTTCGCCTCACCGCGTCTTACCTACCAATTTAGGTTATACGCCAATGTACTAATTACGCTAATGGTTTTAGGGACAAGGATGGTTAAATCTATAGGAAATGTACCCACATTAACGGGGAGGGCGAGTGGAAAACCATTCTGAGAAAGCTTCCTTCTACACACCAGACAAATATTAGAACCCCGATCTCCTTGTGATCGGTAGTCTAGTCTACTGTGAGAGTATCGCCTTAGACCATGCGTCCATCGAAGCGGGTGGTAGTAGGACGTGATGGAAAAAACAACAGAACATTATAAGTATTTGATGCTATATTTTAGGTAAAGTCATCAGAATAGAGCAATAAAATGAAACTCTTGTTACATTACCAAGCAACCGACACATTGTGCTCACAATAAATTCTCAGATAAAGAATATAATAATGAACCACATCCTCCAGAACGAAGTGTTGGCTAGTACAGTCCAATTTTCCTAGTAAGGGCCTTATCTGACAGCTTAAAAATGTTACTATATCTAGTCGGTGACCTGGTGGTCTAGGGGTAAGGTGTCAGACTTCTATGCTGGGGTCTGGGGTTCAATCCTCGGTCCCGGCACAGATCTATCTGATTACCAAACCCTTCCTTCACCTTTGACAAGACATCTTGTGAATGTGGGGAATGCCAGGCCTCCACCGTGGTTCGGATTCCACGTTAAACTGTAGGTCCTCCATTTCATCTCACAATCACCCTACCATGTTACACATTAGCGTAAGCGCGTATAACCCGAACGGGTAGTAAGAAGCGGCAATAATAATAATAATTAATTGAAGTATTTAACGTGCACTTTATGAACCGACTGATTATATCAGTAAACCAGGTAGGATAGGGCCTACCAATTTTGAAGAAAAAAAGGTATTTTCACATACTCTCCAAGGTTATTTTTACATGCCACAGTCGATATGGGACCGACAGAAGGAAGTCGTGCTAAGGATTTTTTTTATCGCTCATGGAAATCCATCGACACAGGCTGGGTTTGAACACGAACATAAAAGTCCTGAGGTGAAGACTTTTTAACTTCATTACCACCGAGGTTTTAACATCAATATCCTGTAAAATAACACTAATAACATAGCATAGTTTTATCATTGTTTAACAAAAAAAAAGATTTGTTTATTCTAAAAAGTTTCTTTCTACCGAGATCTTACTACAGTTATATCACGCGTGCGCACGCGTGCGTGCGTGTGCTTATTAAGCTTACGCACATGAACTTTGTCTTCGGAATGTTACGCCAACATTTACTCGCATCCTACCCGTCAGGTGAAAGAAAGATTGGTAACTTGTGAACATTTAGCTTCCATCACAGCAAAACTTCTGCGTCACATCAAACAGGGTTGTAATATTTGAATTCTGTTCTCGTACCGCACTCAGAAAATCATTATATTCTTAAAATATTTATTAAGGATGTGTTCTTCAAATGCTTTAAGAAATTCTAGGATAAAAAAAAAGATTTTAGATTCAAGATTTGAAAATAAAAATTGTCCTATTATTTATTAATATACTATATATCTTTAGTACCACGTCTTACTAACCGTTCGGGTTTTACGCTTATATACTAATTACGCTTTTGGTCTTAGGGATTGGAAAGGTTATATTTAGAGGAAGTGTACCCGAATTTACGTGGAGGAAGAGTGGAAAGCCTTTTTGAAAAAAAAACCACCTCAGTACACCCGACCGAGATTCGAACCTTGATCTCCCCGTCGTCGGCAGTCTAGTTTACAATTATTGTAGCCTACTATTAGCATACGAACGTGGTTGTGTTATCTGACAACTCACATGTAGCTGACAGTTTCCTCACGTCCATCACGGACTCTGCCTTAAAATATGAGGGAAGAATTACCCCGGGCACGTGACAATTCCTCGATACTTCAGTGGTCATAGCATACATTGGTGTCCTTAGCCAGAGGTTCCGGGTTCTATTCCTGTGATCAGATGTCATTATTTAATTTACAAGACTTTGTTTCAGAGCTATTATAAAGTTTACTCGTGGCTTACACAAGATTGGACGAACTTAACAACCAGACCCTTTACCATTAACTTACCATTTAAGTGAATGTGAATCCATATTAAAGTTTAAAAAAAATGTAATTTCATTAGGGTTTATAATTAATGTGAACGAAATCAGAAGGGAATCATGTTTTCTACTATTCGGATTCGAAATTTGGGTTTCGTAGGTAAAACCTGATATGTATTTAACCTGCTGCATAGTGTAACAGACTTTTGACTCTGGAAGGTCAACACTTCCAGACCAAGTGCATTTAGAGTGGAGGGAGAACACCTTATTTAATATTCATCCTTCATTATCTTTATCCCATTGGTGTGAGTATGCGAGTAGCTCGAAGGGGTAGTAAGACACTGAGTACATTATATATATATAAAGGGTTTTAGATATATATATATATATAAATAAATAAATATATATATATATAAAGGGTTTTAGATACTATGTTATGCCACAAAACATTTATTCTGAGATGTTGGTAGACTTTTTAGAAGGTTTTTTTAAACACCATGTCTTACTACCTGCTCAGATAATAATAATAATAATGTCTTTTTTTGGGCCTAGTTAAGGCCAGCGCCTTTTCTTACACTTAACCCTTTCGTAAAAAAAGAATCTATATTTAATACTTATGTATGTACTGAAAACTAATGTTATAATACTTGTACAGAAAATATTTTTAATAATAAATAAATAAAATATTGGAACCACATATATAATAGCAAATTCAGCACATATTAAAATAAAATAAATGAGGAAAGTAGAGCTAAATTAAGGGGAGAGAGGGGGAAAAAACAACCATTTCACACACACACATTCACAAGTCATTTACAATGTGCATAAACAAAAACTAGGCCTAGGTTATTATAATAGGTTAGGGATGAGGAAGGATGCATTTTATATGTAATCTACCTGCATTTTCGTGGAAGGAGAGTGGGAAACCATTTAGGAAAAAAAACAAAACACCCTCAGTAGATCCGACCGGAATTCGAACCATGATCTCCCCGTCATCAGAAGGACAGTCTTAACACGAGAGTGAAAGGAAATAATCAAATATTGACAAGTCTAAATAATTATGTTATTTTGCCATAATCTTACATAAACTTTGAACTCTAAGAAATAATTTACAAATACTCTTGTTTCTTTATATTTTTTATAGGAAGTCTAGGAACATATTAAAGATTGCTATCGTTGTTGTGACGTAGCACATTATTGCTCCAAGCGCCTCTTTAACACATAATGCACAACTCCATGGGTTGATATCAGTTGCTTGTTGCTAGGGTGATAGTTAACTTTTTTTTTTGCACCGCGTCCTACTAAACGTTTGGACTATTCACTTATATACTAATTACGCTAAGGTTTTATAGATTATAAATGTTATATTTATAGTAAGTGTACCTGCATTTGCGTGGAGAGAAAATGGAGAACCACTTTGAAAAAAAAACTTCAGTAAACCTTATTGAGATTCGAACCTTTATATCCCCGTCATCAGCAGTCTCGTCTACTGCGAGAGTAGCGTGTTAGACCGTGTTCCGATGAGATGAGGTTGGTGCGATTGTGAGAATGAAGGTGTGAAAACCAGTGGAAACAATTAAATCTGACTTAAAATTGACCGTTGGAGTAATTCTACTTTCAGGAGAGAAAAAAACAAATATATATATATATCAGTTGTGAATCGAACCGAGGAGCCCCAAGACTCTTAGGGCCAGTTTCATAGTCAAATTTAGTATGCCTGAAGTGCGGCGCTACACTAAGTACATGACGACACCTACCTAAACCAGAATGGAATGGGCCAGTTTCCTATGTGAGAACGGCCCATTCCATTCTGGTTTAGGTAGGTGTCGTCATGTACTTAGTGTAGCGCCGCACTTGAGGCGTACTAAATTTCACTATGAAACTGGCCCATAGTCAGAAACACCGACCATCACACCACGGAACCGGTTAGTTACTATAGTAAAATTATGTCAATGTTGAACGTAAAAAAAATGTTTTGTACATTCTAAAAGACTCTTCATATGAAAAATAGACTGTTTAAAAAAGTCCCCATCATTCATGTTTCTCTCGAAGACATTGGGCCAGTTTCATAGTCAAATTTAGTACGCCTCAAGTGCGGCGCTACACTAAATACAAGACATCACCTACCTAAAATCGAAGGGAATGGGCCGTTCTCTCATAGGAAACTGGCCCATTCCATTCTGGTTCAGGTAGGTGTCGTCATGTACTTAGTGTAGCGCCGCACTTGAGGCGTACTAAATTTGACTATGAAACTGGCCCATTATGTAGAAAATGCAAGTACATATTTACACGCACAAACCATTACATCATCTTTGAACTAAATGTGATAAAATAATGTGGCCATACTGGGTTTATCAGGAGCTATAAAATAATAATAATAATAATCAATTATGTACATGATAGCCGTGATGAGTTATATGGATTTTTTTTTTGCCTCGCGTCTTAACTTCTTCCAGGGCTATCCGCATTCAATTATTACAGGATGAGTAATGTAAAATTGAAAGGAAACGTACCCACAGTTGCATGGAAATATAGTAGATAACCACTTAGGGGAAAGGGGGGGGGGGAGCATTCTCAGTACATCTGACCAGGATTTAAAGACTTTGCCTATCTGTTACGTCATGATCTGTCAAGATAGGATTTCTCATGTTAATGAATTCGATGAGTTTTATAGATATAACTTTGAAACAAAAAACATACATTTTGAAATAATTCTGAAAACAGTCCTACAGTGTCACAAAATTATTATTTTTATCTTAAAGTTTTTTTAATATAAATCCTCTACAACTCAGGTTATTTGTCTTGGTCACTAAAATGTCCCGTAGGAGTCTTCCTGCCAGGATGTAGATTAAAAAAGTTCGTGGTAGGATATGTCTCTCTAGAATAGGAAGCAAGAAAAAAAAAGTACTTTGAAAAAAGCGGGTCAATGTTTTCAGGGAGCAAAATAGTATAGTAAATGTGTAAACTCGTCAGAGGAAGAGGGGAAGTGTTATCAGTAGATAAATAAGAATCTCGCAGGATGAATTGCTCATTTCTCTTCCCTCTCTTCCTATTTTGGACATTGACATGGTTCAAGTATACTTGGATCACAACTTGGACCAAGTGTTCTTGTACAAGTGTACTTGGTCCAAGTTAGTTGTCACGGTTAGTCACTTGGACAGTCATGTAGACATCAAAAAGATGGCGGATTTGGTTTTGGAGGGTATCGGAGCGGTCGCTGATATTCTCAGATAGGAAGTTGAAATCCATAAAAAAAAGTTCAAAATATAAAAAAGAAAGTTTGGACCTAGAACTGGACACTTGTGGCTCTTGAATCTTCCTCAAATTTATTTCGCGAAGTAGCGGTTGAAAATGAAGACACTTTCATCTACGATTAACTATTGTGCAAGTTGCTAGGATCTATAAAACGAATAATTCAAAAAACTTGAGTGCGTATAACTTGAGCAGTTACTAAGACCTGGTGACCTGGCGGTCTAGGTGTAAGGTGTCAGACTTCTGTGCTGGCGGCCGGGGTTCAATCCTCGGTCCCGGCACAGATTTATCTGATTACCAAACCCTTCCTTCACCTCTGACAAGACATCTTGTGAATGTGGGGAATGCCAGGCCTCCACCGTGGTTCGGATTCCACGTTAAACTGTAGGTCCTCCATTTCATCTCACAATCACCCTACCATTACACATTAGCGTAAGTGCGTATAACCAAAACGGGTAGTAAGATGCGGTGCTAATAATAATAATAATAATAATAAGAGTTACAATATCTGCTCTTCGTTGAATCTATAGCATTCCCCCTCCCTCATACAGTTCCATGAACCTTACATTTTGCCTATCCGTTCATTTATTATTTTTATTGCATTCCTTTTACGGGTTTCATTCTCCGTTTTTTTTTTTTGAGACGACGCCATTTTGAATCCCATCAAAGTTCGACATGGACCCAAGTAAGTTGGCTACCGTCCTAGTGGGCTGGGATGAATTTAGCACGATCCGAGTGATACAAAGTTTGCTTTGTCCAAGTACACTTGATTGTCCTGTCGACGAGGCTTTAACCCCTGATCTCCCCATAACCAGATTGCATGTATCTTGACGTTTAATCTACGTGGCCATCGATTCAGGGTATTTTAAAATGACGGTTACACAGCGATATTAATGTCTTAACCTAAAGTGGATTAATTAGACAATTTTATTTATATTTGCTAAGTAAGTTTACAACGCCATGGTGTGATCCCGCAAACGAGCTATACCGACCGAGGGGTCACCGCCATTAACAATGGTTGTTCCAACATTTGCGGATAGAAGATGTCATGTTGTCAGCGTAACGAACTCTTAGACCATTAATCTCGAGTTTTCTAGACCAGAGCCGCTAATTTTTTTATTCAAGTATCTCCTCAATTGTCCTCACAAATCTGAGTTTGACCTCTTTCCGGAACCACAGCGTAACAGATACCTTTTGGAAGCGCCGGGGATTGGACCCGGGACCTTTGGACCTGTAGCCAGGAATTCCTACCACTATACCATAGAGGCGGTAAAATACAGCTATAGCCACATATTAATCATCATCATCATCATCATCATCATCATCATCACGAACTGTTTAAAGCCTTGGGCCGGGTCCGTTTAGTAAAATGCCTCCATTTCCTTCTGTCCTTATACCAATCTTTCACCTGCAATTTATTCCACTCTCCTCCTCTCCCTTGCACACTTGCTGTTATCTGTTCCTCCCATCTCTTCCTCAGGGTCTCTTTCCTTCACACTTCATGTCCATTAATCTTCTTGGAATCCTCTCCCCTTGCATCCTCATTAAGTGTCCATACCATCTCATCCCTGCTTCCTTGACTATCTCTTGTACCTCCTGTACCCGAACTCTTGAGCTTATATCTTCATTCCTAATCCTTTCTCTTCTGGTGACAGCTAACATGCTCCTCAAAAACTTCATTCCCATGACCTACACTTTCATTGTTTCTCTTTTATCCAAAGTCCAGGTTTCCACTGCATACGTAACTATGGATATGAATTATGGTCAATTCGATTGGGGGATTGTGGGGAGGGAGGGCACAAATACATTTAATACTTGAATGGTTGCTTGTCCTGCCATCCAATTAATAAAGATCAAGGCGCCAAGACTGAGTGTGTGGTATTTGGCATATAGTTCTAGTATAAGCTAGTCTGTTAATTCTTATGTTGTTTTTTTTTAGTACCGCGTCTTACTTCCCTTTCGGGTTATACATCTATGTACTAATTACGCTATCGTGTCAGGTATTAGGAAAATTATATTTATAGGTAATGTAGGGTCTACCCGCATTTGCTTAGAGGGAGAGTCGAAAATAGTTTTTTAAAAACACCCTCAGTACACCCGATCGATGTTCGGGTCTCGATCTCCCCGTCATAGGCAGTCTAGTCTACTGCGAGAGTAGCGCGTTAGACCATGCGTCCACCGAAGCAGTTGGTAGTCTTATGTTAATTTAATCTATGAGCACAGGTTAAATAGCGCTTAATAATTTCGGCGCATTCTGGGATTATCCTCGCTCACAGACAAGGAAACAATGTATGTGTCATAGTTGTTGATATACATCGGGCCTTTGGACGAGGTTGGTCCTAGGACTCTTAGCGCAGTTGTGAAAACACCTGTTAATTCTATCTGCATGTCTGTTTGTTTACTTATATACTGCGATTTAAACCGCTTTAGAATCCGCGTGGTGGGTAGGCTGGGGAGCATGGTTGCCACATAGCGGGAGTTTGCGCGTTACTACTATGCAAGCATACTCAGTGACTGTCAAGAAATCTGGCACCGCGCATCGTTTGATATGACAACCAACCACATTTCACGGATTGGTCGAGCATGTGATGGGCCTCCCACCCCCCGCCCCCCTCCCTTCCGGCTGCACTGACCTCAATCCTAAAGTGTTTTAAACGCAGTATAGCTTTCATTTATATATAGTCAGTGTCTTTTTTTTTTAAGCACCACTTCTTACTACCCGTTCGGGTTACAGGGCTTACGCTTATGTACAAATAACGCTAATGGTTTTTAGGGATTAGGAAGGTTGTATTTACAAGAAGTAATCCCACATTTGCGTGGAGGGAGAGTGGAGAACCAGTTTGGAAAAACTACCCTCGCTACATCCGACCGAGATTTGAACCTCGATCTCCCCCGTAATCGGCAATCTATTATTCTTTTTATGGTATGAATGGTAGTCTGAAAGGCCTTTTTCCCTACTAGAATTCTACTATATATTAGGATTTTGGCATGAAATATAACTTTCCTTCCTACCATGGATGAGGTATAGGTTCTTTCCACTTCAATTACCGCATGATCTAAGGCGTTACTCTCGCAGTAAATTAGACTGCCGATGACAGGGAGATCGATGTTCGAATCTCGTTCGGGTGTACTAGGGTTTTTTACAAAATGGTTTTCCACTTTTACTCCACGCAAATGCGGGTACACTTCCTATAAATGTAATCTTCTTAAACCCTAAAACCATTAGTGCAATTAGTACATAAGCGTATAGCCCTAACGGGTAGTAATATGCGGTACTAATTTTTTTAAATGTTCTGTTATGCTAAGCTAGGGCTGCATAACTGAAAGTATCATTCTGTTTATTCTTAGTCCATACATCCTATCTCGGTTGTTCCAAATGATTTATTATTTAATTATTAATACCGTGCCAAACGTTCTGTATGGATTGGTCCAAACGTGTCCCTTTTCGGCGGGAACGTGCCAAACGCCCTAAGGCCGTTAAATATCCCAATAAAAATGAAACTTAAGATTTTAAAACATCAACCATAATGCACATATATATTTTTTTAACCTTCAGCACAGGTACAGTATAATTAATTACAGGGTGTAAATGAGATATCATTAGTGAGGAAATAAATTAATGATTGAG
>CABEEJ010001484.1:132196-145947 GCA_901482245.1 Timema douglasi
GTCAAGAGTTCTTAGAGATCGATTACCTGTTCAAGAGTTTGAGAGGTTGACTATAGGTCAAGAGTACCTAAAGATCGATTACCTGTTCAAGAGTTTGAGAGGTTGACTATAGGTCAAGAGTACCTAAAGATCGATTACCTGTTCAAGCGTTTGAGAGGTTGACTATAGGTCAAGAGTTCTTAGAGATCGATTACCTGTTCAAGAGTTTGAGAGGTTGACTATAGGTCAAGAGTACCTAAAGATCGATTACCTGTTCAAGAGTTTGAGAGGTTGACTATAAGTCAAGAGTTCTTAGAGATCGATTACCTGTTCAAGAGTTTGAGAGGTTGACTATAGGTCAAGAGTTCTTAGAGATCGATTACCTGTTCAAGAGTTCAAGAGGATGACTATAGGCGAAGTGATTCGATTATATGTTTCGAGAGCTCTAGAAGTTGACTATAGGCCAAGTGATTGGAGAGGTTTATTACATGTTTCAAGAGTTCGAGAGTTTGGCTATTTAGTCCCAAGGCACTAAAAGATATCAAGGAATGATCACATTTACGTATATCAATAAGAATTCGATAGTAAATATATTTATTCACTTTGAGACCTGAGATTAGTTCCCTATGTTTTTTAAAAAAATTCATTGTGCATGATATACAGTCCAAGTTTCAAATAAAAGATCTTATATAAAATGCTAACACATTATTTTGCAGCCAAATTTTATATTATGTTATAATTTTATTAGTGTTATTAAGGACCTTACTATGAAAATTGTACTGTAAAGAGTATTGGTTGTGTATTTTAAGAAATGAAAAGTTTGAAAATTAATTGCCCGATACTAAAATTTGGCAAACTTTTTTTTTTACGAAATTAAAAATGTATGATAATTGTACATATGATTAAAGAAAAAGCTATTAAAAGTTCTGAGGTTGTAGAAATGTTGGTACAACTGTATCATTCCCTTTTCCTTATTTTTTTTATGTAACAAGTGATGATGAGCCAAACCACAAAGAAGGAAACCACAAAACTCATATCATTTGGTAATTTCTTCATATTTTGTCTCACTAAAACGACAACAATATTATCTTGTACTTTCCACCCTTTTCTTCTTCTTCTTCTTCTATCTACCATATTAATAAAATGAAGAAATATGTTTGTTTGTCATGAGTAAGGCTCGGATTTAAATTACCTAAAATTCATCAAAAAATGACCCTAAAAATTCTGAAAAATAACTTTAAATTTTCAAAAAATAACCTAAAAATCTCTTCAAATAGTCGTGATGAATGCACAATACTAAATCAAACACGTGTTTTACAAATGTAAACTAAAATATGCATTAGTTAATGAAATGCCTTTAACAACTAAACTCTTTATAGCAACGGGTCTGGTTATGCGTTCGTGTACTAATTACGATATTGGTTTTAGAGATTAGGGAGGTTATATTTATAGGAAGTGTACCCGCATTTGCGCGGAGAGAGAGAGTGGAAAAAAAATTCGGAAAAAAAAACCACTCAGTACACACGACCGAGATTCGAACCTCGATATCCCCGTCATCATAAGTCTAGTATATTGCGAGAGTAACGCCTTGGAACATGCGCCCACCGAAACGGGTCCCAGCAGTAAATTGTTGAATATCTGTCATGAGTTTAGCGGTATTTAAACAGAAAGTCATTGAATGAAGAGAAAAACTTCTAGATGCGATATTCACAGTGAAAATCCTGTTTGTAAGACAACTCTCATTGCCCTCGGCTGAGAATCAAACCCTGACCTCCTTGTAGTTGAGTCCCAGGGGCAATACGATTAGTGGTGACCTGGTGGTCTAGGGGTAAGGTGTCAGACTTCTATGCTGGCGGCCGGGGTTCAATCCTCGGTCCCGGCAAAGATTTATCTGACTACCAAACCCTTCCTTCACCTCTGATAAGACATCTTGTGAATGTGAGGATTGCCAGGCCTCCACCGTGGTTCGAATTCCACGTTAAACTGTAGGTCCTCCATTTCATCTCACAATCACCCTACCATTACACATTAGCGTAAGTGCGTATAACCCGAATGGGTAGTAAGACGCGGTGCTAATAATAATAATAATAATAATAATAATAATAATAATAACAAACTTATTACTCACATTTTAATTCATTATGGTTGTTTTGTGGTGTCCAAAACAAATTCTTATTTGGTTTAACTGTAGACGTGTAGAAAATAACGTCACAAAACTGCATATTTAGATGAAACTAATATTATATTAATAAACTTACTTTAAATATATTTAATTATCTTTGATAAAACAAATTATTGTATTCATATTTATAGGCTTATACCTAAATTATGTTCTTATATTACTTTGATTTGGTATGTGCGGCTTATATTTAAAGCTAGAACTTAAAAAATCACATTCAACAGCTTTCATATAGATTTTAACGTGAAAATGGTCTTAGTATCATAAAATATAAGTGAAAATGAAGAATTTAACAAAAATTAAAAAAATTAAAGTGTTTCCGCCCGGGATCGAACCGGGGACCTTGCGCGTGTGAGGCGCACGTGATAACCGCTACACTACGGAAACGAGATATTCATTTGCCGGTCATGTATAATACTTAAATATTAAGGTAATCTAATTGCATAATACATTTTTTTTATTTTGATTTATTATTAATATGTGGTTGTTTTAGCGTGCTTTCATTCCCAAACATCCATTATCCACCAACGGGGAGTCAAATTATATGTTGCTTTTGTGTTCCATTTTAAGTCAGTCCAAACTTTTTCAGGGTTTGACACCGATTATATTTATGTTTTGTTTTTTTATTTTTCCCTTTGAGACCATCACGGTCCTTGGATAACCTATACTCGTTCATAAACTACACATTTTTAGATTATTATTTTCACTGACTATTACCACCCATCCGAGATATCCGCATTTAACTACATGTGGGTTAGGTGTAGGTTGAGAGAAAATGTACCTTTATTTGCGTGGAGGGAAAAGGAGAAGGAAAACCATTTAGGAAAAAATCATCCCCGGTAGCCCCGTGTCGTTTTACCGCGTGTTTGATTATAAAATGGCTCGAATTATGATTATTTACGAACGCGACTAAGATATTGAAAAAGAGAACCAACGTGTCCAGTGGGTATTTTGGAAGTTAACGTGCCCGTGGGAGATATTCCAAAAACATTATCGATTTATAAAAAAAATACTAAAGGGTATTCAATTTATCAAAATCTTCTAAAAAATGATTCTATAATACATTTTTGACTCGCGTTGAACAGTTTCTCTTAGAACCTATTTCAAGATTGTTTACTTAACCTACTTTAGTGCTAGTGTGTTGGCTACTAGTGGCTCACCATCCGACTTGAGGTAATAGAATGAGTACTTTATGATTATATTTTAAGAAAACGCACCCAAGGCCGGAGCCAGTCAATAATTTCAGGGACCCCAATTGCTGGAAGTTAGAAAAAATTCTAAATGATAAACAGTTCTAGAAGTTCTCTGAAGTGGTTTTTTTTTCATGGTAAAATAACCCCCTAGCTGCCGAAGGCTTGGAAAATTTCTAAATATTAAACACTTTTTTAAGCTCTGTGAAGTGTTTTTTATGGTAAAATAACCCCCAAAATGTCGAAGGCTAGGAAATATTTAACACCTCTAGAAACTCTCTGAAGTGCTTTTTATGATAACACAGCCCCCTAATTTGCGTTTGTATCTTAATTTTGATATTGTTTGATCCATAAATAAATCCATATATATTTTGTTCATAAAATTTCGTGGGGGGTTTGAGCCCCCAAATCCTCCTTCCCCCCTCTGGATACGGTCTTGAACGCACCCGTATTCACTTGAAAAGAGAATAATAGAGGCGAAAAAAACTATACTGCTCTTGTGTGACTGGTTGAGGATCGAATCACAGCCTTTTGACTCAGGGCCAGTATGTATATCTTCCTGTGCATTGTCGCATTTGTCCTACAGTACCAACATTTGTCCTACAGTACCAACATTTGTCCTACAGTACCAACACTTGTCCTACAGTACCAACACTTGTCCTACAGTACCAACATTTGTCCTACAGTACCAACACTTGTCCTACAGTACCAACACTTGTTCTACAGTACCAACACTTGTCCTACAGTACCAACACTTGTCCTACAGTACCAACACTTGTCCTACAGTACCAACACTTGTCCTACAGTACCAACACTTGTCCTACAGTACCAACACTTGTCCTACAGTACCAACACTTGTCCTACAGTACCAACACTTGTCCTACAGTACCAACACTTGTCCTACAGTACCAACACTTGTCCTACAGTACCAACACTTGTCCTACAGTACCAACACTTGTCCTACAGTACCAACACTTGTCCTACAGTACCAACACTTGTCCTACAGTACCAACACTTGTCCTACAGTACCAACACTTGTCCTACAGTACCAACACTTGTCCTACAGTACCAACACTTGTCCTACAGTACCAACACTTGTCCTACAGTACCAACACTTGTCCTACAGTACCAACACTTGTCCTACAGTACCAACACTTGTCCTACAGTACCAACACTTGTCCTACAGTACCAACACTTGTCCTACAGTACCAACACTTGTCCTACAGTACCAACACTTGTCCTACAGTACCAACACTTGTCCTACAGTACCAACACTTGTCCTACAGTACCAACACTTGTCCTACAGTACCAACACTTGTCCTACAGTACCAACACTTGTCCTACAGTACCAACACTTGTCCTACAGTACCAACACTTGTCCTACAGTACCAACACTTGTCCTACAGTACCAACACTTGTCCTACAGTACCAACATTTGTCCTACAGTACCAACACTTGTCCTACAGTACCAACATTTGTCCTACAGTACCAACACTTGTCCTACAGTACCAACACTTGTTCCTAAGAAACTAAATAGTACTACTAAATAAAAATAGTCGGCGACCTGGTGGTCTAGGTGTAAGGTATCGGACTTTTGTTTTGGGGATCCGGGGTTCAATCCTCGGTCCCAGCACAGATTTATCTAATTACCAAACCCTTCTCTTCACCTCTGACAAGACATCTTGTGAATGTGAGGAAAGCCAGGCCTTCAACGTGGTTCGGATTCCACGTTAAACTGTAGGTCCTCCATTTCATCTCACAATCACCCTACCATTACACATTAGCGTAAGTGCGTATAACCCGAACGGGTAGTAAGACGCGGTAATAATAATAATAACATAAAAGGAAAGGTTGAGGGAAAGAGGAGCTAAGGAATAAGGAGGATTCATATATTGGATGACTTGAAGGATTGAAGAAAATTCTGGGAGTTGAAGGAGGAGGCAGAGGACAGGCTGCATTGGCGGTGTGAATTTACTAACAAAAGTAATGAATCTGTCATAAGACAGAACACCTAATGATAATAATAATAACAATAGTAATAATTGTCCTACAAACTGGGCTATGAGTTACGTAGCCCAGACATGCATGTATATTAAATAAAACTCAGTACAAAGGTATTGTGACAAGACAATAAAGATCGAAATGAAGTTCATTTTATTTTGAGTAAGCACAACGGATAGAAACGGAATGATGTGAAAGTACGCCATAATTGAGCACAATTAAAGCACAGATACTTTAGAAACACCCTGTTTAATCAAGTTTATTCATTCTATTTCTCAAGGTTTTATGACAAAAACATACTGGCTATCCATTAAATATCACTAAAAAAATTACTCGGACAAGAAAAACTTCCATAACTTCTTGTAAATATTTCTAGAACCTCGTAAATGCAAATGAAACATTCATCTTTAAACAGTTTGGAGACTGTCCACTTGCGTTAATTACTCTACCTGGAGGCTAGACGGCGCCACCAAACTGATTTATAAACAAATGACATAGGAACTGGTTTAGAGACGTTTATTTTACATTAAGATGAAATACAGAAAAATGTTTGTGGATTTCAATGTCAAGGACCTGTTACGTTATCTTTTTTTTTTATTGACGTATACTTAAATTTATTATACTTTCAAACACCTGTTTCGACCATAAAGCTGTCAACAGGTTTCTCAGAATTTTACTACAACTCTAGAATGTGATAAAGATTGAATTTTCTAAATTTCCAGTACAAATTTAAGGATTTTTAAAATCCCGCTAAAAGGAATTCTACGTAGCCATGTTTGAGTTAGCTAGAAGGTTAATTCCGGGGAATCAAACCGAAACCGATAGCTAAATTTAACAGTTTTTTTAAGGAACTAGAACCGGAATATGAACCCAAAAAAGTAAATTGCTTAAGAACCGAAACAGGAATATATATAGCTTAATAAATGTTTTTTATGGGTTTTTAAAGGTTCTTACATTTTAAATTTTTTTAAATAAGCATTTTATGCTCTTCTTACTGAAACTAAATGACGTTGCCGACTTGGAGATTTCGAAGCTATTTTGCGAAGCGGGTTAAATCTTAACTTGACGCACCTAAGCAGTCTAAGAACTATCACACTTATACACCGATGTACGAAATAGAAAGAGAGGGAAGAAAATGAGAAGTTCACCTTGAGAGGCCTCTTGTTTATCCACTGATAACACTTTCCCTCTTCCTCTGACGAGTTTACAGTCACTATACTATTTGATCCTTGAAAACGTGGACTTGCTTTTTAATGTTACCTTTTCCTTGTTTCCTATTCTAGATATACATTTGCTACCACGGACTTTTTTTAATCTACATCCTGGCAGGAAGACTCCTACAGGGCATTTTCGTGACCAAGACAAATAGCCTGAATTTTAGAGGATTTATAAAAAAAAGTTTACAAAAAACTGCTTCAAGATAAAAAAAATGTGTGGCATTGTAGGGCTATTTCAGAATTATTTACGAATATATGGTTCATGTTTCAATGTTACATCTGTAATACTCATAGAATAAAACGTAAATTCAATAGTACGCTGGAAATCCTATCTTTACCTGCCGTGTCGTCACCGGTATGCAACGACCTTAGTTTTATTATGAAAATAAATTTTCCCTTTTCTCGGGAATTTCTTTAAGTGCAGGTTTTTCCAAAATGTAGGGTTTTTCTCATTTTACTCTTTAGGTTATTAGCTATGTATCTACAGTAGCCCCATGGCTTCTTTGGTGCTGACTGACAGCTTTGAAATGTTACCAGACCAAATTATGTATACCTACTCCGGACCAAATGATCTGTAAAAACATGTGTTTAGCAGCTGTCACTTCTGACAGTCAAAATTTAGGTATATACCTAAATGTTGACTGATCAGAAGTCAGCTGTGAGCTGTCAGTCAGCACTAAAGAAGTCATGGGGTAACTCTGAGTGACAGCATACATATCTAAGAAAGTTGCGTACTGAGAAATAAGAAACGGCCCAGTTTTACAAGAAGTCTAAACTAAATACGAAGAAATTTATTCAAATGGTGTTAAAAGTTAAACAATTTAATTAAACGGTTGTTGGATGGCCAAATTACTTGGAGGCGTTAAGAGGGGTAGTCGAAAATGGTTAAATCTTTTCTCTGTGCCGTCAAATATCAAGAAAGATGTCAACATTTTCTGTTTTATTTTTTATTTTAGCACCGCGTCTTACTATCCGTTCGGGTTATACGCTTTAAGTACTAATTACTCTAATGGATTAGGAATTGGGAAGGTTGAATTAGAGGAAGTGAACCCGCATTTGCGTGGAGGGAGAGTGGAAAACCATTTATGAAAAAACCTAGTTCACCCGACCGAGATTCGAACCTCGATCTCCCCGTCCTCAGCAGTCGAGCTCAACACGACTAGCGCGTTAGCCAACTACGCCACCGTAGCGGGTAACATTTTTTGTTCATTTGGTGCAGTTCAGAAGTGATTTTTTTAATAGTTTTATTCATAATTGAATATTTGATTTATTTGATAGTTGGGGTGTAGTAAATATTACCCATAGCAAGTTTTAAAATGACACGGATTATGAATGACACGTCAAGGATATTATTGAAATGGCTCTTAAGGTAAATTAGATAACGTTTATCTAGTCTAGCCCTGCAAACTCATTTATTATTTTGGTGTGTCCACTAATAAAGTACTTCAAGAAAGTAATAACATTTTAAATTTATACATATCTATATATCGGTCCATCATTTCATCACATGAAGATTAGCCGGTACTGATGTACTGTTGCACAAGGGACTCCCGAATGTACTAATCGTGCATTCTTTCCTTGGAGGCTCTTTATAATTCCCATGTCAAGATGAGATGAGTTGAGGGTTGATGGTGATTCCTTTATGGGAAAACTATCCATGGTACCAGCCGGGAATCTAGCTCGTGACCCCTAAGTTGCTAGTCAGGTACTCTGACCACTATATCACGGGGGGGGGGGGCGGGGGGGGCTAGTTTAATTTAATTTAAGGGTATTTAGTTTTAACTTTCTAAGCTAAGGATTATACCAGAACACAATATACAAACAAACTTTATTATAGTCTATTATTTTTATTATTATTAGCACCACGTATTACTACCTGTTTGGGTATACGCTTACGTACTAATTACGCTACTGATTTTAGGGATTAGGAAATTTATATTTATAGGAAGTGTGCCCGCATTTGAGCGGAGGAAGAGTGGAAAACTATTTTGCCAAAAAACACCCCAGTACACCCCCCGCCCCGTAATCGGCAGTCTAGTCTACTGCGAGAAAAGCGCGCTAGACCACGCGGATGCCGAAACGAATAAGGTTTAGTTACATTTCAATAGCGATTCTATTTTTCTTAAATAAATATATCTCAATGAATCATAATGCAGTCACGCTTTATGTGTATTAATTATACTAATTATAATGCAGGCTTTCTATTCGCTATCGATAGTCGGGGTTCAAGTAGGGAATGACCTCCCGAAGAAATTGAGAGATGTTGCATAATATGAAACAACATGGATAGTGCATAAGATACCTCACGTACAGTGCAGTGCATCTTGAGTCTGTCTGACGTTTGACTTGAACTGGAAATTTCGGCTTTCTCGCGTCAGTCTTAGCCAGGTGTACACGCACGCACGCACGCACGCACGCACACAAACACACACACACACACACACACACATTGGCGTGACTAAAAACTTTGTGTAGAGGTAAAAGAGTATTATGTTTGTTTTTTAAACCTAAACTTTAATAGCATGCATCACATGCCAATCGACTGTGATACAGTCGGCTAGAAATATTAAATTCACGCCAACACTATTGCACGTGGATCATTTCTTATTAAATATTAATGGAGATAAAGAGTTAATAGAAGTTCCTAATACAGAACATTGTTGAAATATTAAATGATATTGGGATAAAAACTGCATTGAAAAGGCCGCCTTTGACCATTTTAGAATGTCTTCACAGATAAGAACTGTCCACAAATCTTCATTCTGTCATAACAGGGACATACTGTAGTTATTAACAAGCCACTTTGTCGCTTTGTCCCCCATCGTCACCGCGGAGAATGTCGAGTTATCATTCAAATACGAATGTACTGCACACATTTCTGGCATATCGTAGGTCTTTTCTTTTCCCTTTTTCTCCCATAATACCTCGCGCGAGCCGGGAGCTGAGTTAGGCCTGCTATGATGAACGGTCTTAATTTAATCTTAATTTGAGTGAAAATATATTGTTAGTTTTTGTTTTGTTTTACGATGTCTCTTCTAAAAAAGTCTGCGACAAATTACATCAATAAACTAAAGTAAGACGAAAATAAAATTGTTAATTTTAGATGTTTGAAAAACAATGACTGATTTAGAGATTGGTGTCGAAGGAGGCGATTGGATGTCATAAGGGTCTTTTTAATTATAAATTTAATAATTTTAATTAATCAATATTTGACCCGCATCGAGTCATTCTCGTGTTATATTGGATTGTCGGTCGGTAATTCAAGGATGAGTTTTCATAAGTAGTTTCCCACCCTCTCTCCACAAAAATGTGGGTACATTTACTTTAAAACTGAACTTTTCTTATCAATATTCATATTATATTGTTATTAATGTGTATTTATAACCCAAACGTGGGTGGGGAAAAAAAGTTTTATTATTTGAGTTATTAAACGTGAGCTTTATGAGCCGACTGGTTATATCAGAACATGACTTAGAATCTAAGTTTACTTAAATTTAAAAACCAAAAACTTTTTTTATTTAGAACCATGAACTTTTAATTTCAGAAATCACAGTATTTTTTTCACAAAAAAATTGTTCAAACGTGGTAGATCATTCAACAACAAAAATGTTACTGCACAATTGTAACAAGTATATGTCCAAAATTAATTATAAGCAGGGCCTAAATTTGGATGACCTAAAAATTAAAAAAAAAAAAACCTATAAAATGACATAAAAATTCTAGATATGACCTAAAAATATGAACAAAAACTCGTAAATAAATGCAGACGATTAAATCAAACATGCACTTCACAAGTATAGATAAAATGAAAAGCCTTTATCAACTAAACGCTTGCGTTCTACTGAATATAATATTGATTTACAATTATCTAAGTGAGAAGTGATAGCCACCTCCTTCCAACGCAACCCTCTCCAGCCTAGTCATTATTATTATTATTAACACCGCGTCTTACTACCCGTTCGGGTTATACGCACTTACGCTAATGGGTAATGGTAGGGTGATTGTGAGATGAAATGGAGGACCTACAGTTTAACGTGGGATCCGAACCACGGTGGAGGCCTGGCATTCCCCACATTCACAAGATGTCTTGTCAGAGGTGAAGGAAGGGTTTGGTAATCAGATAAATCTTTGCCGGGACCGAGGATTGAACCCCGGCCGCCAGCTCAGAAGTCCCGACACCTTACCCCTAGACCTTCAGGTCACCTTCCAGTCTAGTCGCAGTCTCACCAGGAATGTGTATTTTACAAACAAACAAGCAAAGAGGATACAGAGTTAATTCTCTTCTCATTCATACATATCTGTGATTAAAACCTTTATGTTTGAGTGTCTATGCATTCACAAAATATCGATATTATTTAAAAATATATTTATTCAACATTAGTGTCTTAAAATTACTCAAAACTGCCTAAAAATGACTTTAAAATCCTTTAAAAACTACACAAAAATGATCAAAAAAGGGCCTATAAAATATACATTGCTACAACAACGAGATCATGAGCAGAGTTTATGTAGGTCTACTTGTGAGTATTTTATGTGACGAACCAAAAAATAGATGAGAAGTTATCAAAATCCGGGCCCTAATTAGGATTTCAAATCATCACATCTCACGAATTATAGATCTAAGGGGTTTATATTTTATGCTTTTCATATAAAGTGATTAATGTATATTGCTGAAATTTGGTATAGATAGCTAGACATGCATATGACGTGCACATAATGAAATATTTATAATATCTAAAAGACAAATATATTTTTATTTATAAGCAGTTTAAAGTGGAAATTTTTTATAATTTTTAATAATATTTAAATACTTGTATATTTATATCCCGATAGTTTAAATTAATTCAATTTTGTAGTACACAATGTTGTTATTTAGAATCATTTTGTTATTTTAAACCTAACTTTCATTATTAATTTTTATTAATGTGTCCAAATTGATGATTGAAAATACACATTTGAAATGTATATTACATGAAATATCTTGTTTTGACTTTACCGATTGTAGAGACAACACCGACTAGCAGAACATAATATGCCAGACGAGGCAAAGGGTCAGACAATCCCAACTAATGACACATTAAGGCAAAGCGGACGCCGACTTTCTTAATTGGTCGGTGTCGTTGGAATGGTCTGAGATATTTCTACTTGTTAGATTTTCCAACATACCCCCACCCGCCCTATCCACCCACATATATTAAATTCCCTGCCGAATTGTAATAGACACAAAAGATCTTAGTATTTCCCGAGCTCATTGCTGCTCAATTATACAGGGGGGAAAAACCCCCAAAAACGTATAACCATCTACATTATCATCATCATCACCAACTGGTTCCAGCCTGCAGCTGGCTCAATTTAGTAAAATGCCTCCATCTTCCTCTATGCTTCCACCATTCTTCCACCTTTAATTGCTTTCATTCTTCTCCTCTCACTTGCAAACTTTCTGTTATCTACTCCTCTAGTCTGTTTCTTGACCTCCATTGCGGTCTTTTCCCACCATCATTACATGCTCATACAATCTCAGTCTTGCTTCCTCTACTATCTCATGTACTCCAACATCTTCATTACATGCCCATGACACCTCAGTCTTGCTTCCTCTACTATTTCATGTACTCCAACATCCTCATTACATGCCCATGACACCTCAGTCTTGCTTCCTCTACTATCTCATGTACTCCAACATCCTCATTAACATGTCCATACCATCTCAGTCTTGCTTCCTCTACTATCTCATGTACTCCCTGTACTCCTACTCTTTACCAGATAACTTCATTCAAGAACTGTTGAAATCACCACAGAACTAAAATATTTTATTTTAATTTTATTTTTGCACAAGGATTAACTTCTAGAATTATGTATTTTCCAATTTCTGGACATCTTGTTTATAAAATATGTGACCTATTTTTTCCAGTAATCAAAAGCAAAAGGACAACATTATGTTACTTAGAATTTGAAAACGGTATACATATATATAATAACTTAACTAATGAGAAATCATTTGCGGTAGGTACTTTTCGAGTTGTTGTTTTTTTACTGTAAGGGCGATCAAGTGTCGCGTGTATATTCCTCCTGTCGAGAAAAATCGTTTATTACCACAACCACAAACCATACACACAGATAAATACATGAAAGTCAGCGTCACAAAAAAACCAGTCAGGGCTTAGATTTACTGAGATGTTTTACTTTTTTTTTACTAAGTGCTCATATTACAACCGTTTATATATAACATTAATACTCGATTACTCTCGAACCAGAAATCGCACCAAAATGTGGTTTCATGCATTCATCGCTTTAAAACAACTAAAGTGAGATAATAAAAACAGTCTATTATTTTTACTAATAATTATTCTTAAATTTTGTTGTGAATATTTAAATTTAAAAAAATTGTAAAAACGTTTCACTGATCTCAATTCTATTACTAAAAATAATATAGAAAACCACACCACGATACCTCTGGCTCAAGTTGTACTATATCACCCAAGTTAGGTGTTATCTGGGGGGTGAAATGGACTCAATCGAGGGTAGAAAACGCGAGAAAATAAGTGGTTTTTACAGTTTTATAGCAACACATTTTGGAAAAAAATAAATGAAATATTCCAGTAGGAACATAGCATTTAATTTTCTTCTCATGGTGATTTCAACAGGTTTTATTATCATTATTATTAGCATTATTATTATTATTATTATTATTATTAGTAGTAGTAGTAGCACCACGTCTTACTACCCGTTCGGGTTGTACGCACTTACGCTAATGTGTAATGGTAGGGTGATTGTGAGATGAAATGGAGGAACTACAATTTAACGTGAGACCCGAACCACGGTGGAGGCCTGGAATTCCACACATTCACAAGATGTCGTGTCAGAGGTGAAGGAAGGGTTTGGTAATCAGATAAATCTGTGCCGGGACCGAGGATTGAACCCCGGGACCCCAGCACAGAAGTCCGATACCTTACCCCTAGACCGCCAGGTCACCTGATCTCAACAGTTGTTGAATATGCCAATAATGTCCTATAATTTAATGACAACTCATTATCTTCATTTAAAAAGTTTCTCATCTAACGCCGCTATGTTCATTAAAGATATTCAACAACTGTTGATGTGAAAAAAATTGAATCCTATGTTTCTGCTGAAAGAAATATTTTATTTATTTTGGCAAAAAAAAATGTTTGCTATAAAAACTGCAAAAAC